>CM075860.1:1204409-1474409 GCA_037975125.1 Latrodectus hesperus | reverse complement strand
ATACAGAGATCGTTAAAGTAGAACAGATGGATATAATCAATCAATCAATCTTTAATATCTAGCAAGTAAATATTTTCTCGATTTCCTTCTCGAAACTATTAACGTATCATATTGTTTACGATTCTACCATAATGATTTTTATTTAAACTAACCTTCCAGCATTTGCACTCTCATAAATATCCACCGAAATTCATTTACTCTTCAATTTCTGAAGATAAGCAGTGAACTCTGATCAGGATAAGTATTGGATATTTACCAATCTTCTATGTTTCAACTGCAAAGTTGCGGACTAAAAGGGTGGAAAAATACTTAAATCAATGCAATGTTGACTGTATGGAATCGTTCAGAGAATGGTAGGTGCTGCCCCCTACGATGTGAGCGGTATTTGCGGTGAATCTCTCCGTAAGAGAAATGACCATTGATTTTCAATGTTATCTTCTAGAAGAGCATTGCAACTGCAAGCAGGTGTTTTAAAGTTATTCTGAGAAAATATTGATGCACACAATGAAAGATGTGAGAATTTAAAATGGAATAGATCAAAAGTTGGTCTTTAATTTATTTGCATATATATATATATATATATATATATATATATATATATATATATATATATATATATATATATATATATATATATATATATATATATATATATATATATATATATATATATATATATATATATATATATATATATAATTCTGTATTCATAACTATTTAATACATCAATTATTATTTAAAATGTTTGTTTTATAACATTAATGAGTTTTTTTATATTTCTTATTTGAATACGTAACTTCAACTTATAATTTTTTTTTAAATTTTTCTCATTAATTTTTTCCAGTTTTACAATTTTAATAACAGTAAATTATTTCATTTAGTCAAGCATTGCTACCCCATTAGTATATTTTATTTTATAAAACATATTATAGACGTTTAAAAACAGCAACATTAAATTTTTTAATTAATTTATATCCTCTTACTTTGTAAAATTTTATGAGAAATTCCTCTGTTTATATAAAACATCATAATGTATAAACTAAGAATGAAAGAAAAGAATCCATATTTAAATTTCTATTTTCGCTGCACGCCTTCTTTACTTACAAATGATACCATTGATTTGATCGTTAAATGTTTTATTAAAATTTGTGTTACCAATTAAATTATAGATGTGTTATTTGAAATAAATTATTGGTGTATGTATATTTTATTTGGTGTAAAGTATTGTTTGTTATTATTAATGTAAATTTATTTAAAACCATGGGAACTTCTATTCTCATGAGAAGTGTAATGAGAAAGTTTTGTGTAAATAAAGCTGGTGTAAAGTATTCTGTGGTGTTATTGGTGTAAAGTGTTATTAAATTTCTGTATTAAATTTTTTTGCAGTCACATGTGTAACTGCATCTATAATAAAAATCAAATCAATTAGAAAAGTTACTCTTTATATCATTGAAAAATCTCTTCTTATTAAGTCATCAGTTCAGTTTATTTTGGATTGAAATATTTATTACAAATTAATTTTTCTTACAGTAATATTGAAACACTTTTCCTTTTCATATCAGAAGCATTTATTTCAGTGCTAAAAGTCATAGTATTGATTCTTACTGCTTCATAAGTTTCAAGCATTAATAGAGAAACTTAGGAAGCAAAACAAAAAAATTAGGAAATACTTATTTTAAAGAAAACTTCTGTGAAGTGTGATTCTTGCCAAAATCAGTAGCCACCATTGTTGAAGATCACAACATTGATTCAAAGCGACTTTGGATCTGTTCTTGGAGTGCAACAGACCATGCAGCCTTCACACGTTTCTGAAATATATCTGGTGGGGATGTAATCTACGTCAATCGTTGAGCAACCATCGACTACATGTTTTCTATCGGCGAAAGATCCGGAGAGCGAGCCAGCCAGGGAAGCAATTCAATCTGGCGATTGGCGAAGAACCCTTGGAAAATGTGCGACATATGTGGTCGCGCATTATCCAGTTGAAATATGGCTGTGAACCTAAAGGTAAGGAAGGACAACTGTCTCCAACACCTCGGAGATGTAGCGCTGATTGTTTAAAGTACCGGCAAGAGTAATGCAAGAATGATATCTAATACCACTGCATAGCATAATACCCAGTGCAGCACCAGTATGGCGGTGCATAACGCAGCTGTTCAGCATCCTCTTACCACGGTGTCTCCAGACTGGAATGCAACCATCGTGGTGTTGCAGAGAGAAGCGTGACCCGCCAGTGAAGACAGTTTCATTCCGTTCTGTCACCCACATCCTTCTTTCATCGCACCATTCTTTGGATGATGCATTACTGACTGAATGCGCTGTGCTATGGTTCATGATGTGGTTGAGCGATCCGTCACTGCCTTTCGCACAATTTGCCTGTCATCACCTGAAGTCTTGCACTGAAGTAGATGCGATCGAACACGCTGATCTGTCGTACCTTCTTGCATACAGCGATCACATATCCACATTACAGTTGTTTGGTTTCGTCCAACACGACTACCGATTTCGGTGATTCGGTTGCAATCTTAAGTCAGGGTGTTGCATTTACGGTGGCCAGCAGTATAATATGCTTTAAAATCCTTATAAATTCGAGTGATCTATATTTATAAAACTTTTATTCAATACTATTTTTAACTTTAATTTTTGGAAAAAAAAGTTAATTTAAACATTTTTAGCTGTTAATTTTTCATTTAAATAAATTCATTACGGAAATCTGAGGCATTATAAATTCCATTTTTATTAACCAATTTTGTAGTAAAAATACATATAAGTATGATAAAATAATGAATTTATGCCAGCTAAATTTTTTTCATGTGTTATATATTGTAGCAGAAATATATGCATTTAGGCTATATTGTAGGAGTATGAAAATTAAATTAATATTGTATGTTATGGTTTTGGAGAATCATTGTTTAATGCAGAAAGAAACTTTCAAAATTAAAAGAAAACGTTATTATAGATGTGTAATAAATTTATTATCCTAAAATTGAACATTTCAACTTCATAAATTATTGATGTATACAATTTTAATATATAGAATTTCATTGTTTCAAAGATTCATATAATAATAGATATCAAAACATTCTTAAATTATATATTATTAATTTTACATACCTAACGCCATTTTTTGAAGACTAGTTTCCATCAAATGAAATTTTGAGCTTGTTTTTTAATGAATAAAATATTGCCGTTTAAGTTATTTTTTATTTTGTAATTATGTAAAAATTTCTTTGTCTATATGTATATTATATGACGTCTTTTTCATTATTCTAATAATATACTTAACATTTATATTATTAGAAGACTTATAGAATGCTTAACATTTTAATTACTTTTATTATTAAAATTAGTGAGTTCTTTGATAAAAATTGATTCTAGAGAACATATATATAGTAATGATTCTAAGCTGTGATCGATTTGTTTTCCTTTCAAAGCATATGGCAACTACAATACGATTTATTAACAATAATGATAAACATTTATTCTAAAAATATTCTCACAGAGAAAGATATTATAGCAATAGAAAATATTTATGTTTTCCCAAATATATTTTTCCAATTCATTTTAAAATCAAACACCATGCATAAATGATCTTTAGATTTAAAATAATAGACCACAACAATTAGTCTTTTATATTATGCAGCAAAATATTTGGATCATTTACTAGAGGAGCATTCAATATATTCTCTCATCTACCATAACCAGACCACGATTTGAACTGAAATCAATCTTCTTGCCAGAAGCATAGTTATAACCGTTCACTAAAATACACCTCCTTCTCTGGTTAGAAAGGGTAAACAAGGTTCTGGAAAAGTATTGGATATTTCTAAATTTCCCGTTTTGAGCTAAAAGCTTATGTTTGGTGACAGAATGAAAAATATTTGTATCAATATGAAGTTAGGAAATAGCAGCAACCCGGAAACTGGTCTGTATTTTCTCCTCCACACATGATATTTGAGATAAGTCTCCCTAGATTGGTAAATGACCATTGATTTTCAGTGGAATCGTCTTTAGGTGTACTACAACAGTGAGCAGGTGTTTCAATGCTACCCTAATAAAATGCCAATATGGGAATTGTAAGATGGGAGACATTTTAGGGAAATACTTTAGAACCTATGTTCGAATTTATTTGCATAAATTTCACTTGCATTATTCATATATAGTTATTGCATAAAATATTTTATAATACTAAATATTGAAATTCATTGGTTTGAAATTTTATCTAAGTGGCGCTTTATAATGATTTTCTGCTGCTTATTTTAGCAGTTTTAAATGAAGAATATGTATTAATTGGCCTCTGATTTAAAAACGTGATTAAATATAAATACGAAATTATTCCACAGTTTTTCTGTTTTTTAACTGATAAATTGGTTTACAACTTTTTTTTTCATATAATATGTAAAATAAAATTACTACCTTATAATATTTAATAATAAATCATGTATTTAAATTATTTACCCAATTAAAGAAATTTGCCTTTGAAATTTAAGCTCCTGTAAATAATTTCAACAAAATTAATTCAAACATTTTTGAAATATATACAGTACATTTACTTTAATGTGACCACCAATCAAAAGACAGAATAAACAGCTTTTGCTGAGCGGTTTGCTGCGAGACGCACAGAAAGTGAATCAGTTAGTATTTTCTGGGCGTTCACTCGACTGTTGAGCCATGCAGACTCCAGGGCCGTGGCCATCTGTGCTGGATTAGGCGCGCGCGCGCGGATGAGCCTTCGAGAACAACTCAATTGAAATGGTTTCACAAATTCTTGATTAGGCTTAAATCAGTTGAGTTTGCTGGTCAGGGAAGAATGGTAATTCATTTCAGTGCTCATCAAACTACGCATATACACTGCCAGCTCTATGACACCTCGCCTTATCCTGCTGACAGAAACTGCCTTCATGAAGGAAAACAATGGGCATATAGAGATGAGCATGATCCGTAAGCACAAATGCGTTCTTGTACTGATCCATCATTCCATCATGCCTTCTACAATTGTGAGTGAACCCAGAGAATACCCGGAGAACAGTACCTCGATCCTTATGTTCCTGCCTAAACAATTCTGGCAATAGTTAGAGGGTTGCTTTCAGATGCTTATCGTTGTCTGCTCTAAAGTTTATCTGTTCGATGGAACATAAAAATGATTCATCGGAAAACGCTACCTATCACCACTCAGTGGACGTCCACTTGCGGTACTCAGGGTTTCGTCTTGCAAATTCCAACCTTGGTCGCCGATGAACAGCAGTCAGCATAGATGCATGAGCCAGAAGTCTGCTTCCGAGGCCCAGGCGCAACAACTTTGCAGAACAGTAGTTTAGAAGACACTGTTGGTAAACCACTGGTTCATTTGGGCCATTATTTTTAACAGTAGCACGTCTATTCCTCCGAATGCATCTCCGTATCTGTCGTTCCCCTCTGTCATCTAGGCTCATTGGTGCTCGCTACATTTGCTACGTCCTTTATTGTGAACAGTCCCATCTTGTCTGGAACTGTATACTTTTGCCACGACGGCACAGAACAGTTCACAAACGTGACTGTTTCGGAAATCCTTCCACCCTGGACTCGAAAGTCAATGATCATGCCTTTTTGATCCTCAGATTATTGCTAATTTTATGCATTACACTAACGATTGCAATGTTTATCGATACCCTCGCACACTCTTTATATACACTAATCTGCAATGTGCTACCATCTTGCCTTTTGTGATTCGTTATTTATCTTCGATGTCGAAAGCACGTGATGGTCACATCAATGTGACTGGACTGTATATTTGTAATATCATTGTTACATTAAATTTAAAAACTCTTTTTCTTCTCATAAAAGAAATTATAATAATCATTTTTCTATTATATGATAAAATATTTTTCTAAGGACTCTATCAAATTCAATAGATGAGTATTAAATTGTAATATTTTTTATTTACTATGAATATTATTGCAGTTATAGTGCAATCACAATATTTTATATACATTTTGAAAATATCTTTAAAAATTTAATATTATATAAAACAATATAATATTCAATTTAAATCGTTATTTTTCAGATTTTTTTTAAAAAATCTAATAATTTTATATTGTTGAAGTAAAAAAAAAGGAAAAATAAAGGTTAAATAAAAGAAAAGACATGACAACACTACTTGGTTTTGCTGCCTAATATAAATATTGGATCCAAGGAACGACATATCAGTTGTATGGTTTACTCCATGCTTATCAAGATTTGACATGTGTTTGCTTAACTATCAGTAGTTATAACTGCATCTTCGTAACACGATATATATAAGGGTTGAAGGGTTGTCTCTTAGCGAGAACTTTTCTTTTATAAGTAGTAGGACTATCATCTTGTTGTCACGGTAGTCATGCTACTTATATATATATATATATATATATATATATATATATATATATATATATATATATATATATATATATATATATATTGGAAATTTAGGATAACTTTCAAATATTTTACATACAAAAATCATGATTGCCCAAATTTCAAAGAAAAAAAGCAAAAAAAATGTATTTGTATTAATGGAATAATATATCTTCTAGACCAGAGATTCTCTACTTGTGGGGCGCTCTTGTCTAGGGGGCCTTGAGCACACTAAATAGGGAACGATCATCAGAAAAAATTATTTAAAAATTTATTAACTTACTTAAAGGAAAGCACACACACCCATAAAAAACAAAACATATTTCGACATAATATCAATTTTTATTTTATTAAATTAAAACAGTTTACGATATGAAAACTTACTTAATCAAAACTTAGTAAATTAATAACAAATTCAATAAATATTAGTGACTTCCTTGTGTTTCTTTGCAGAGCACAGCTTTTCGAAGTAAGACTTAATATTAACAATTGCTACTCTCAGATCTTTCAGTCCTCAGTTTTAGCTAAGATCTATATTTTGTCTTCAACGAAGTCACCGTAGAAAAGTCAGTTTCATAAAGGTAAGTTGCTTAAAATGGTAACAGGTTACGAAATGTCCTCTTTTAGTACAGAAAGTTTATCGTCTACTCCAGTTCAAAATGCAAAGATTGATTTATTCCTAAATCGTCTTTTGGTTTTGAAATTTGTTGTGAAGTCTATGAAGGCTTTTTCCTCGACAATTGAGAGTTTCTTAGAAGTAATATGAAATGGATCCCTAACGCACTCGTAATTTGCTATTAGTTTGTCGTCAGCAAGAAAATATTTATTGAAATTCTTTTCCAGCATGGATAAATGATTTTCAATGTTTACGAAAACAACTTTTATATGTAGTTCTTCAGTCATTTAAGTTTTAACACAATCATCTACATTTGCAAACATTGTTAGGTTTCTGCTGTAAATTTCTGCTCCACAATTCTAATTTTCTTCAAAAAGCATTAACTTTAACGATCATATCCAATATTTGTGTATTTGATCCTGGAGTTGATGATTTAGATTATATTTAATGTCTCAAATATGTCGAAGAAATTGACCGATTTCATCACAAATAAACCGCCTCGATTATTCTTTACTTTTCCTAGAAGAGGAAAATAGAGATTTCTTTGCTTAATTCATACACACGTTGCAAAAACCTTCGTCGTGATAGCCATCTTGTCTCGCAATAAAATATTGATAATGAATGTCCTGCACCGATGTTTTTAAAATTTTTTTAAAAATATTCTTGATTTCAGGGGTCTTATTTTATATAATTTACTACGGTTACAACCGTAGTTAACTCAATAAGCAGAACAGGAAGCCAGAGCTTCTCTTGGATTATGCAATGTATCCAGACCCACTGTGGTGATTTTTGTTTTACAAGTGCTAGTATACTTTGAAATCTTTCGTTTTCCTTGTTATCAAAACCATTTACGATAGTAAATAATGCGAGTACTATCACTTTAAATCCTACTGATTTGTAGAAAAATAGTTCTTTTACTACTGACGCATCATTAAAAAAGTCAAAAATAGACAACTTCTTTGTTACTATGTGTTACCTCGTCAAGCTGTATTGAAAATAAATTGTTTGGCAACTTCGAAAAAAAATGATTTTGTACATCCTCAATTATATCACCAATTCGACGAGCAACAATATCATCTGAAAGAGTCAAACATTTTGCAAAACTATCTCCAATCATAGTTTCGACAATCTCAATTGCTGCGAGCAAAATAAGCTCTTCGCAAATGGTGTGATCTAGCTTTTCGTATGAAACTTTTAAGAGGCTGCCTGACTTCAAATGACGTTCTTTGAGCATCATCAAACAAAGCGAAATTCACCATTGAGAGTCTGAGTGTCGTCGGCTATGAGAAAAATATCGATTCGTAATTTTTTTCAGTAATAGTTTTAAATATCTTTTAATTATAATTTTTTTCAGTTTGTAAAAGTTTTCAAAATCAGGAAAAATTCCTGTTGCTCTAAATAATTAGCTTTCAAATTTTTAAATTTTAGCAGTATTGCTTCCAAAATTGAACACGATGACAATAGAGCAGAATAAAAAGTAAAATAATAAAGACAATACAGAACATCCCCTTTAAAATTAGTTTCAATCGGCAAGAGCGATTTAAATTTTCATTATTTTTTTAATTGGATCAAACTTTAAAAGTTAAGCCCTTTTTTAATTATTTTGTCTATTAATCTGTCTGTAGAAGAATTTTAATATACTTTGGTATTTTTTCAGAAATATTTTACTTGTAATGCATCCTTCAGAATCAATTACGATAATAACTAAAATCAAGATTGTGTGCACAGATTCAAACGTGTACCATCGCAATTCTTTCGGATTTGTTACGTTGGAAAGCACGCATTCATTAATTACTCTTGTACCTCTAAAAACCTTTTTTTTTTTTGGTGAAAATACCAAGTACTCAAACTGTATCTCATTATTTATACTATTCTATAAATTATTAATTAATAGCCTATAAATGTACTAAACCATTTGAAATATTTTCTTTTTAATAATGTATGGATCATAATCCTACAGAGCTGTTTACCGAATGCTTAGCTCTTTGGTCTTTGGTATAACAGTTCGTGGATTTGATTCCTGCTGTAAACAATAGATTCCCATCATATTAGCTCTTGTATACAAAATCTAATTGATCAGAAAAGATCCGGTGTCATATAGATAAAATGCAATAATTCTATATATTTTGCAAATTATTAATTTTCAGCTTTCATATTTTTTATTTCATTTAACATTTTCTGGAATGTTTGATATATTTTTTATTATGATGACAATGAAAATAATAATGATTTTACAAACATCTAAGGTGATTTTATGATTATAAAATTACTGTATCATGTATTTAAACTGTACCTATATTGCAATGGTATCAAACTGTTTCTATATTATATAATTGTACCAGAATATTGTAAGACACTATATCATGCAATAATCGTTGTTTCAACAGTTAGACTTTGCGCGTATAATTGTTGATAATATATTCATTAAATTAATGTACGAAATGCTATATTCTATTGAAAGCTTGTTTGGCTTTCTTAACATCATTGTAAAGAATATGAACATAATTTAGGAGAGATTGCAGTATCTTCAAATATGGGATCTATCCACTTGTTATCAGCGATGGAATATGGGTTGCTTGCGTTTCTGATAGTGGCTTATGTTATTTTTTAAGATTTATGTAAAACATTAAACGTTTAATTACTTCACATACACACGTGGTTACATGGTTAATGTCATTTTTATAATTTCTTACCTGTTTACACATAAATGACAAAAGGAGGTTAACTGTACATGCTTGCTTACATCAGAATATTGTACATAATATCCAGAATATTTTGTTTTTTATCTACTACAAATAAAAAACGCTTATAAAAGAGTTTTCAAAGAAAATGTTTTGTAAAACAGCAGAAAAATAATTATTTTAAGAATAATTATTATATATATATCAGGTATAAACTAAAAAATATAAAATTATTACAACCTAGGATATGATTTGTACAACTATTATAAAAATATTTAGTAATGATCTGTGGCAACGCGAGTGTAGCTTTCTGAAGAATAACACATGCGCAGACACTGCTATGGATCCTTCTGTTCACCTCAAGAGTGAAAAAATCTTTTGTGCCTTAAGAGCTTCAATTTTTGCTCAGCACAAGCCGCGTTAAATTTATTAGCCTTTAACAAATTGGATTAAAATTTGGTGAGCGTATTTCGTTTTAACATACGAACAAAAATAATCTAATAAATTAGTTCAACATATTTAGTTCGTGTAGGCTGAATCAGGAAGTTATTAATCAGAAAAATTTTTTGGAAACTCTGAATCAATTAATTATGAGTTCAATGAACAGAAGATAAGCTTCTCCATTGTTCTTTTAAAATGAGATGAAAATATGGAAAATTTGAAGAAGATTATTTCTAGAAATTATTGATTGGCTTTCTATACTTTAAATTTTAAAAATATTTCAATTAAATTTGAAGAAAGTGTTCTGATAATTTTTGATAAATCGTAAAAATTTAATTTAGGCTTAGGCTTATAAAACAATTTGCTGGTTAATACATTATTAATTCTGATATTTTAAGCAAATTACTTTTTATACTGTGAATTTCATTTCAATAATTTCGGTATTATACATTACATTTTCATATGGTTTTAAATCCTTCATTATAAACAAAAAAGGCAGACATGTTTAAATATTTAAAAGTCAAAAACTAGGAAATTTTAAAATCACCCAAGCATTTACAGAATCAAACAATATGAAAAAATGGTATTTTGCTATTTTACAATTTTTAACAACAATTTTTAAAACATTTTATAAAGTGCTTTATATTAATAGTATTCTTGGGATTCATGAAAAAATGATTATTCGTCAATGAATGTTAATTTTTACAAATAAAAATTAACATTCACTTAAGAATAATCAATTTTCCATGAATTATCTCTCGCACAAAATTATTTCAAGCAGCAGAATTACTTTAATATATATATATATATATATATATATATATATATATATATATATATATATATATATATATATATATGATCTTAACTGAATTATACAAGATATTTAAATACATCAAATATAGTAAATATTAATTTCAGGAATTGAAAATTTAAAAGCTTTTTATTACCCAAGAAGAATTTTTATAATTAAAATCGTACGTAATAAAATGAATTAAAATCTCTTATTCTTTTAGATTAATACAATAATATATAATAGTCAATGCTGTGTTAAGTAATCAACAATCGTTTACAAGAATGACAGAAATACAATCCACAAAACAATTTCTTTCGAACAATACACATTTTATGGTCATGTTGCTTTTTTCCTTACACACACAAACAGATATATATATATATATATGTATGTATGTATGTATGTATGTGTGTGTGTGTGTATATGTATGTATGTATGTATGTATGTATGCATGCATGTATGTATGTATGTATATATGTATGCATGTATGTATGTATGTATGTATATATATATATATATATATATATATATATGTATGCATGTATGTATGTATATATATATATATATGTATGCATGTATGTATGTATGTATATATATATATATATATATATATATATATATATATATATATGTATGCATGTATGTATGTATATATATATATAATATGTATGTGTGTGTGCGTGAGTGTGCGTCAAATTTTGTTTAAAAAAGAGTTAAATATTATAAATATTTGATATGCATCATATATTATATCTTACATAAATTGATAATTACAGAAATACGTTTCATTCAATAGAAACAATGATAGACGAAGATATTTCGTAATTTTATTAAATTGCCCATCATTATTCATTTGAAAGGGAATTTATTAATGTTTAAAAAGGATAAAAATGGTTCACGTTTTTGCGCATTAAAATAAAGGCTTAAAGGCAATGCTTTATTCTGTTTTAAATTAAGGAGATAAAATATAAGTGGAGAACAATACGTCAGATGTATTTTTAAATTATTCATTAAATATAGTATTATTGATATTAAGCTTCATTTCTAAAACTAAATTGAAAAATATTGCAGATTATTTTGAATCAAATGACAGAAAATGTATACCAGTGTGCCATTAATGTAATTTCGTTTGTGTGTTTAAGCACACAATTCATTCAAATTTTAATTCTTAATGTTATTTTGATTACTGCCGCTAGCGGAAAATGTTTATGACTAATCTATTCTGTAAGACCATCTGAAGTGAATGCATATCTGTTTTGTCAACTCACTTAAATAAGTTGATTATCTCGTGAAATTTTATCATCAGTTTTCAAAAAATAATGTCACTTACGATTAGCAATTCTCTTAGTACATTTCCTTCCAAAGCAATTTTAAAATGCAATTTGAAATAATGATATGAAACAAGTAATTTGCTTATTTCGCAATAGGGAGAAATAATTTCTGATTTCATTGAGTGAAATGTTTAACCAGAATGATGCTTGATTACAATTTGTTTGTAAGTACTGCATAACAGAATGAAATAACTGATATTAATTTTTGATCAGTGTATATTATGGAATTCTAATGGAATAATTCAATTTATGTTAAATAAAATTTATTCATGTCCGTAAATAATGCCTTATGAGTCAACTTATGATCCTTATGTTGTGCTAAAATTAAATAAGTTCTGTCAATAATATCGGAAATACATTTCCAAAGCACTCTTTTTGTACATTTGATGAAACATCTTCCTTTATGACATGAACTATAGCTAGTTATATAACTAAGTACATATTTACTTATACAATTTATATAACCATAAAAGAAATTTTCCTTATTGGAAATTTTCTCGCAAATATTACTTGTCTATTTTGCTTTGCTTCCGCGTTTATGAGAGAATGCAGAATTAATAAATCTGACACCATGTAAAAAAAGTGCCGAACAGATTTGTCACGGCAAAAGATTTTTTGAATACCCTCTTGCCTCCCCGAAAACATTTCCGCATCATAAAAGAATCCATTCACAGATGGGAGAGGCGAAGTATTCCCATACAATATCTTTCAATGGAATGCTTTTACAATAGAAAATGGATAAAACCATATAAAATAATGAATTACACCGAATGAATATATTATTGATTAACATTTTTTAATACTCATATTAAAGATCCATCGATATTTAAATCAATGTTTTACTAAAAAAAGTTTCAAATATCGATTTTCTGTTAATTTTCATTTTTAAATATAAACTGTGATGTAAAAACATAAAATTCGAAAATTACACATAGCACACATTTTATTGATTATTTTACGGCACATTTTAGAGGAATTTTAACAAAATGTCTATTACTATATTGGAAATATTAATATGTATATATTTTAATTTAATTTGGGCATAAGGTTTATGTGACCATGTTTTTTGAAATGAAGCAAATTCTAAGAAAACTATTGAACGACAAAGAAAATGTGGTTAAAAATACACAGCATTATAGTTATTTTACCAAACTTTACTAAAAACATTTCCTATTAAAGCAGCAGGAACATATATACTTTAAATATTCCTTCATTTCATGGATTATAGTACTTAAAACATGTAGGCCAAGTTTTATAGCAATATCTTCATTATTACTTCAAATACCGTGTAAACAAAGTTTTGAAAGGATCACCTTTAAACTGATCTTTTCGCTTATAATGGTGGTAATATGCCATTCCTTGTAGAATATATGAGTCAAATAACGACCTCATACTTATGCTATTAATTAGCACATTATGGGAAAATATATAAATTTTAAAAGAGTATTCTAAAAATAAAATAGTACTTTTCTAAACACTACCGAATTGAAAACGCAACTTATTGTTTCGTTTTTTAAAAGACGAGGTATTTTAAAATCCTTGTAACTTAATTTCTTTTTAACTCTAAAACCGCGGATGGGGTTATTTTAACCCCATCCGCAGTTACTCATAATGTTACTAAAGCAATTGAAAAAAATTCTTGACTCTTTTCCTATTTTTATACCAATAATAATCTGTGAAAATATGATAAGTTAATTTGTTATCATTTTCTTTTTGTTTATTATACTTATACCTGAAACCACCGAATGGGTCACTTTGACTCCATTATAATCACAATTATTAAATTTGAAAATTCAACATTTCCTGGAATGGTAAAAGCTTTTTCTGTCCCCTTTCCATTTTCCACATATAAGGAAAATACTTCAAGGTCTGTACAACAGAAGAGAAGCTGCGTATTTTGTTGTAGTAGTACCAGTGTTCCAAATATCCTTCCCCTCCCGTCATCAATCCGTACAGAAAAATGATCCTATTCAGCACATTCAAGGAATGTTTTCTTTCCTATGTATTTTGTTTTAACCTATTGAATGGAATATGATGAAATACTACCATTGCTAATGCGGTAGCCCAACGGGTGCACATCTGATACTTTATGACTGCACAACTGGTTGTTCACATTGCCTTAGAGATAGTTAGTGTGTATCAGTCTGTTCGATGTTTGTCACCTTATTTACTCGTGGAGATAAAATTGATCTTGATTGAAAATGTATAGGAGAAATATGAGTAAAATAACAGTTTGTCAGGTCTTTGTATGTATGCGACAATTATCGGAAAATGAATCCGAAAACAATAATGATGAAGAAATTGTTTTCAGCGATTTAGTTCCAGCGAAGTTGTTTTCAGATGTAGAAAATATTTCCTCGGAGGAAGATATCGCATCTTCTGTGAAGAAACATCAAGTGTAAATAAACGTAAACAGTTATCGGATTCAAATCCAGATGAAATTAACTCTGGAACTTTCGTTTAAAATGATGGAATGTGTTGCGAAAGCATCACTTCTGGAAATTCTATACATTGCTGAGCATAATGATTTCAAAGAAAAGAGTGGCACAACCAGTTATGCTAAGCGAAATATTGAAAATGGCTATGTAATTAGTTCATGGAGGCTACTTATAGATGAGGCTATATTTCGTCGTATCAAAAATTTTACAAAGAAACTCACCAGCAACTGGAAAAAAATGAATGGTGAACAATGTTAGATGAACTAAGTGCTTTTATATCAATTTTGTATGCTCAAGATATATACGTAGCAAATAATTTAGAGCTTGATAGTCAGTCTATGGTCTGCTGTTTGGGGTCCACCTTTCTTCCGTGATACTATGGTGAGAGATAGATTCAGAGAACTGATGAAATGTCAGCGATTCCACTAAAAAACTATATGATCTGAATGCCTTCAAACAGATGAATTTTGTTTCATTTTAAAAGTTTGGAATAAATTTATTGAAAATTTGATAACTTGCTGTTAACCAGAACCAAATAAAACTATTGATGAACAGCTGTTTCCATCTAAGGTCATGCGATATATGTCAAGTAAACCAGACAAAATTAGTATCATGATGTTCTGGCTTACCGCTGATGTTTATAGTAAATACGTGCCCAATGTTTTTCCATATTTGGTATAAAAAACATCTGAAAACATCAAGAAACATCCTGAAAACCTATCACTCTCCGAATACGACGTTCAGCGTGTTATAGAACCTCTTAAAAATAAAGGAAGAAATATCACTACCGATAATTTTTTTACTACACTTAATCTGTCCCAAATGTTAAAAATGAAGAATATTAGTTTAACTGGAACAATGAAATGAAATCACAAAAATTACCTGAATTTGTGAAAAAAATAAAGATGCTGTTATAGGATAGATAGTTACTGGAGCATGATGATATATCTTTGACAGTATATCAAGGGAAAATTACCAAAAATGTTTTTTTACTGAAAAAACTGTTGTTGTTGTTGCATGCCCCTGAGGTCAGCAGTGCTAGACCAGGTCCATGAGCGCGTACACCTTTAAAAAGTCCAGTACCATAAGTGGATTCTCCATCAGATCTCTCCCGGAGAGACCAAGGCATCGAGGAATATGTTCAGGAGAGGCCAGTTCATTTCGGTAGTGATATTTTTAAAATTATTTAAAAAAATTATCGGTAGTGATATTTATTTCTTTACTTTTAAAAGGTTCTATAATACGCTGAATGTCTTATTCGGAGAGTGATAGGTTTTCAGGATGTTTCTTGATGTGATTTCAGGATGTTTCTTGATGTTTTCAGATGTTTTTTATACCCAAAATGCAGCACAGTAGCACTTGTAGCAAATTTCGAATTTCTTCGTACCCTCGACGAATTTCAAGTGACTAAGATGGCTGAAAAACCTTCATTACACAATTGATATCGACAATAATCACCACAAAAATCTTTCAGAAACAATATCATTTTTTAACTTAACAAAATTTGGTATCGACATAGCTGACCAAATGGCTCAAAAATATTCTGTAAAAGTACAGGATGAAAGAAATAGCCAATCCATGTATTTTACAATATTCTTGATAATGCAGGGATTAATTCGTGGATTTTATAGAAAGAAGTTGCTGGGAAAAACTTACGAGGAGAGAATATCTTTAACAACTCATTGAAGAGTTGCTTAGTGCGCATTTCACAAAAGAAAGTACAAGTCAGATGCGTAGACAAAAGCGGATACTACTAAAGAATTTGCACAGATGTGAAAAAGGGTTCATTGCCAAGCTTTCAGCGCAGAATTAAAACTGTGGATACTTGTTCTGACTGAAGAATACATATATGAAGAAATTGTACAAAATATATAAAAAGAAGTTGTGCATGTGCAAAATGTGCGTGACCTGTGTAGGAAATCTTGACTGAGAAGTATCGATAACTAAATATTAATAAATTAATACTAAAATAAAATAACTAAATATTTATTTTAAATTTGTCTGTATCATTAACCACATATAATATTCCATATTGTAATATCTTATTATTTTTATCACTTACAACAATTTAATGTTAAAAAATAATAAATGACATTGCTAGATAATTACTGTGTATTTTTAATATAACAACATGGGTTTTTATTAATTGAGGTCAGTTTGACCCAAATTGAAGTTTTAGGTATACCAAAATTGCCTCGATTTTAGTAGTAACATACAGTAAAATGAAAAACTGTTTTGGAAACTTTGAACTTCTGAGTACAAAAGTTACAAATAAAAAATATTGTCGCGTGTAGCCGAAAATCAACTTCTCATAGTAGGCAGGTACCTTAAGAAATCCTGCCTATAGGTCAGGTACTGTGACTACTGCGGAGAGGGAGGTCCTAGATTCGAATCCCAGCTCGGGCATGGATGTACTTTCTCTCTACATCTATTCAATTTTTTCTTTTCCTTGTATGAATGTGGAGTGATTGGTTGCCTACCCTATAAACGGGTACCTATGGCATGTGTGTACTGAGAAAGTCGGATTCCACATCAAAATATGGTTCAGTTGGAAAAGTGGAGCAGCGCACCCCATGTTGCAAGCCTGGCTGGATCACGACAACAACCTTAAGCGATACGAATCTGATAAATATACATGGCATATACATTAGAAATGGGTCATCATTTTGCTATGAATAAAAATCGTAAAGAGAAATGTTTCACAAAAAAAGAAATCACGAGTTTCAGAAATTGAGTATCTAAAAAGAAATACTTAAAAATTTACTTTTATATTTAAAAATGATTTTTTTGATTAATATAAAATTTTATAGTTAAATTAAAATTTATTTTTTATTTACTGTGAATAGTGCAACAATTTGTGCAAATTTCTGTGTTTATAATACTATTTTTCGAAACTTAAACTATAAATATTGTAGGATTTTTATTGGAGAATGTTTCATCATGCAAATAATGTATTCATGATTTGATGTTCATAAGTGAAGAGCATAGGGACAATTACAAGTTGATCCGCACTTGAGAATAAATGTTACATATAGGTTTCGCAACCATTGTTACCAATTGATATAGTCTAAAATTTATTAATAATTTCGAGGATTTACAACCTCATTTAATATTTATTACGATGTATAGTGTAAAGACAACTAAGCATTAAGTTATTATCACCGCAAATAAATTAATACATACTTAAAACAACTATGAATCTAGGAATACAACGTTTAAATATATTACATATTATGCCTAATGTGCATTAAGCTAAAAAAGTTTCCCAACGTAAACTATTATTGCAAATTTAAAACAATATAGAGTAAGGATATGTGAGATGATAAAACAAATAACAAAACATGAATGGCTTATCTTTATAATTTTGTAAACTAACTAGGTAATGTTAATCATTTTAAAATAGTATTTAAAAGATAATTTCTTTTCTTTCAAAAAAGAAAACTTTTAAAAACAGTATTTCTGGAAATTAAATTCATATTCATTAAAAACTTTTTAGAAAAGCTGAACTATTGCAAATGTTAAATGTCTCCAAAAATATACTCGCTATATTTTTGCCGTAATATATCATTTATTAAAAAGAATTATAAAATCTGATATCTGAAGTGGAGTATTATTTTTGCCGCAAAAGTATGCTGATGAAGATTTCCCATGATATATTTCACACAAAGCTCGTAACTAATCATGAGAATAATAAAATTACACAAATTTCTAAACCAGGTCAATTTTCACCACTTTTTTATTGCGGCATATTTTAAAAATTTCAAAATTTGGTGGCGCAGAAAAAAAAGTTAAGTTTATAATTTGTATACTAACCTATCATATATTGTGTAAAATAGTTTATGATAATAATTTTGAATGTAAAATAATATAATATCATTTATAATACAAAGAAAACAGTACGTTTGTTACTTTGTTCGTTATAAAAAGATATTATAATTTACTATTTGCATCTGTAAAATTCTTCGATGTACGAAAATGTCACTGCAAAGTGGTTGCGAAACACCTGTCTAAACTATAATACATTTTAATCTGGGGCAATTTCTAAGTTTTGCTGTCTACAAATTATATAGTAGTAGGGAATAAAATTTTTAATATGGAAACAAAAATATTTTCTAACATAAAACAACAAAAAACTTCATGTTTAATAAAAAAGCTAAATAAAATTTCAAAATTCAAAACGAATTTTATAACATATGTGGAGACTCAATCGAAAACGATATTATCATATTAGGACACTTTCATCAAGTGTACCCAAAAACATTCATATTTATTCTGTTGATAAGAATAACACTAGGTTTTTGTACGAGACTGATTGACTAATGGAATAAATGAAATTTTCACAATAAAGCAAAACACCAAGACAAAATGATTTTAGTTTATTTTTCTGAAGAGCTTTAAAACGAGCAATATATAAAGTTAGTTATCATAAATATAATTAGATTACTATATTTTTAATTTTTCCTTTTTTACTTTTGAACATTGTTTATTTAAATGAGCTTGTTTCATATAATTACTTCAACTTGGTCATTATATTGTCATAATAAAAAACGTGTCATTAGAAAAGGAAATAACACATTGAAATAAATCTGTTGAAAGTAACAATTCCCTATATGAAAAAAGATGTCATGAAACATCAACCCTCAAAGAGCTTTACACCAATTTAATATTTTTCTTTTGATAAAAAATTTATTTCAACGAAAACAATTTTAGTAACTTTTGTTAAAAATTATCTCTTTCTTAAAAACGGTAATTATAAATGAAAATTAGTTTCGTTTTATACATAAAACATACGTCATATGTTAAATTATTAAAAGTTGTTTCTTCAAAAAACCATAATTAAGTTAAAAATATATTTTCAAAGAAATTTATGAAAGGAAAGAAATGCATACATTTATAAAAACGAGATGTATTAAATTAATTTTATAATTATATATTTTCATTTAATAATATCTTTTGATGTTGTAAATTTATATTTGTGTTCATTTTTAAGAATATTTTAATTTATTTTTAATTTTTTAAAAAAAATATTTTTTTGCAAAATTAAAATTTTCTAATTATTTAAAAGGTAGCTTCATATTGAGATTGAATTTTAATTAGCTCTGAAAAACATTTAATCTTAATTAATGTATTTAATTTTGTAGCGGTTATAATTACAGCTACCTTCCCTGTTTAAATAGGTAGATGGCGCTAGGGGCAACTAGTGAAATTCCCAGATAAGACACTTGAGATTACTTAAGATATTGAAGTGGCTTTGTTCGTTGCTTCTTTTTTTGTGTAGTTTTTTGTGAAATTATATGTAATGTGCCGTTATTATTATATATTGTGATGTGGAACTTTAATAATATTAATAAACATATGTTTCTGAAAGCCTTGTTATTCCTATTTATAGCTATATTTGGAATCATGTGTTTATAATTTATAATTAACTATCGTTAAAGTATTAATGAATTATATAATAATTTTTTTAAATTTCAAAAGTCCTCTTTTAGGAATAATAAATGTTACATTTAGAGTTACCATTTCCCAATTTGTGTACCCAAAATTTTGTGAACATCTAAATATTTGTGTAATTTTTCAATTTGCTCATAATTTTATGTGTACACATTTAACATCCTTTCCTTTTTATTACTTAAAATTATAATATTCCAAATAATTCAAAAATACATTAAGTACAACTTTTTAATATCGTAATTCATTAAAATGTTATTTTAAATATAATTTTTTAGTGATAATTTTGTGTAAAAAATTTGAATAAAATATTTAAATGCTATTTCATTATATTTGTTTCAATTTTCAGAATTTATAACATTATTCTTTCTCTATAAGGCAAAGCTGAATGAAATATAGCTTCACAATTGTCATCGTTTTTTGCATAGTTTTTGGAACCTTTTTCAAAAATAACAATAGGAAATTTAATTTAACATGCCATTCCATGTCATTTATAAATCTATGTTCTTTCTGATCATTTCAGTAAAACTCTGATCAATTCCACATGATATTGTTGTAGAAAAAATAGTTGTTTTAGTATTTAAAATTAATTGAATCTGTACAAAAGTTAATAAATCACTTAGTAATTAGTTATCTGTTTTTGAACAAAAATAATATATCTTCTCAAAATCAATTTTTTTAAAGCTCTTTTCAAAAAATCTTTTTTGAAGGTTATTAATTTTTTGTAAGTTTAAAAAAAATACTTTAACAATACTTCGTAAGACTCATCTTATATAATAAGTGTTCAATTATCATTGGAAACATTGTTAAAACTTGGTTTCAAAGGAAATCACAAACTTTATCGATAACTTCAGTCAATGTGATGCAAAAGAAATGTGATAAAAAACACAAGATTGTTATGAAACGCAAGCTTATTAAAAAAACACACTTACTGTTCTAATATATACTGATAAACTCTATATTATGTATAAGAAGTTTCACAAATTAATTCATTATTTAACAGGATAGTTTAAGTCATTGAAAAAAGACATCTAGATAATATTTTATTCATATTAATATATCTGCCGGCCGATGTCTGCGTGGTTAGTGTTCCTGACGTCTAGGCTCTTTGAATTCCTGTTTTTGTATGGCTGTTCCTTTTTTTGTGTGTTCCCCTCTTCTTTCTTCTCCACGTTCTTCCACGCACTGAGTTGTTGGAGCTTAGAGGGTTGTGGGAACGTGTCCGCGTCAATATGCGACTTCCAAAGTCTTTCCGATGGTGTGGAGTGGATGTGAAGAGGAAGGTGCTTGCTTAGGTGTGACCTTGTCACCTGACCGTGGTTCAAAATAAGCAGGCACTAGTGATAGACTAGTATTTCAAACCCGTTAACCTTAAGGTACAATCCGAAGCTCTCTGCACCACCATGTATGTCCTTTATGCTGACACAATGAAGAACATGCCCCACCTTATGAACGGGTTGAGGTAGAGAGACGTAAGTAATGCTACTCGCATATGTGATTTGGTTCACAGATGCCGTTTGGGAAGCAATAATTGAACAGCAGTTTCCGAACTTGCTAAGGCAAAGAGTTAGTCACCCAGTGTCCACTGTTAAGAAAAAATATTTTAATTATGCCTGATTTATATAGAAATGGCGTTATATTATGAAATCATTTAAGGAATTTTTAACTGCTACTGCCACAACTGCAATGCTTATCAACATTTATCTTCTTTCACTGAACTCAAAATTGAAATATTTAGTAATGAGTGTTAATAAAAGAAATCTTTCCAAATTTATTAGAATCACATTTGTGTTAAGGAATTCTTTATAAAGTGTATAAATGCAATTTTTCACAATGGAGGTTTGTCTTCAAATGAGAAGTTATTCTACGCTAACATTAACAGTATGAAGTATATCATATTGTATTAAATTATTTTTCTTATTGATTTAAATTGGGAACGCGGTCAAGTCATTCTTGTAATATTACAATATTATTATATCGCATCACAATCATATCAGTTATAATACATTATAATAATAAATTTTTCTAGCTTTTTCTCTTCATAACAATGCACAATAGAGTTTCCCAGAGAGACTAATTATCTAAACTGACGACATGGTAAAATGTAAAATGAGAAAAAATGTTTCAAAATGTATTTGAGCAATATTTATGAGTAATAAAAATGTAAGACTTATTAGAATACTTTTCACTCTATATCTACTTAGTTTTATTTGCTAAGTTATTTTTATTATTCATTATATTTATTTAAGTTAAAATTATATGACATACATAATATGTCGGAACCTTTTCAACTTTGTCAAACTTTTAAAATTGTAATCATTAAAGAATTGGATAATACCATTAGAAAGAAAAATAAAATGAAAATGTAATTTAAAAGTTGCTACAAACTTTTATTTGAAACTTTTAAAATAAGAAAGCAGCAAAGATATATAAGTCAAAAAAAAATTCTATAGAATCCTTTGTCTTTCCATTTGTATATTTCATATTAATAAAAGATTTGAGTAAACTCCATTAATAAAATTTTTTTTCCTTAAAGAGAGTTAGTTATAAAGCTCTTAAAACAGTTTCTTTCTTAGAAGAAAAAATGATAGCAAGTGTAAAGAATTTAAAAACTATTTCTAAAATATTTTGTTATTCAAAATTATTTCTCTAAATTACATTTTAAAGAACATGAAATTAATTTAATGAATTAACATCAACGTAAACATTTGAAATGGAGTAAAAACAATATTTATATTTTACAAAGTAGAAAATATTTATTCTTATAATTGCAAAATTTAATGAAATAAAATTTTTGTTGTGTAGAATTTTTATTGCATTTATAATTAATTGAAAACTTTTTTTATCTATTTATCCCTTAACTTTCAACTTAATCTTTGAAAATGTTGTAAATTTCAATATTTAAGGTTATTTTATTAATAAAAGAGCTGCATCACGCACACACTTTATTTACACATATTTATTTCTGATGTAGCTTTGACGATCTAAGGTTTTTTATTATTGAAATAAATTACCAATAGTAATATACAAAATATCTAATCTTCCAAAAAAATTACCAATGTCAGTTCTCTAATATTTTGGTGATAGAGATGATTTTTTTCTTAAATATTTCAATATTATTTAAAACTTTAAATAGTTATCAAATATAAAATAAAATTATCGAAAAACACAGAATATAAAATAAATAATACATTCAAAATCAAATAAACTTATTGATTTGTGTAGGTATTGAATAATTACGTTATGTTTGAAATTCATGTTATTTTATGTATAGCTCTTTCTCAGCTATTCGAATATTTACTTGAAGTTTTGTAATTTAAAAAAAAACTGTTTTCATAATTTGATATTCTAGATCTGATATTGTTGTTGTCATGTTCCAGCGATGCTGGCACTATGGGCTGCTCTGCTCTACTTTTCCAACTGAACCATATTTTTTTGTGGAGTCCAACTTCCTCAGTACACACATGCCATAGGGACCCGTTGATAGGGTAGGCAACCATTCACAACCCACTCATACAAGGAAAGGATAAAGACAGGATAGATAGAGAGAGAAAGTACATCCATGCCTGTGAACCGAGATGCGAACCCAGGACTTCCCTATCCACACTCAGTCACGCTGACCACTAGACAAATTAGGCGGCTTCAGATATGATAAAAATTTTAATTGACTAGGATAAAATTCACAGAAATGTGTATAATACTTCAAAAATATTTGAAATTTTGGAAAATTAATTAATACTTTAATAAATGCTTTTTAAATACTTTATTATACTTTTTTATAAACTGACTATGTAATGGATATTATCATATTATTGAAGGTATGAAGGTATTGTGTTTTGTCGTGTATATACACATACATACAGACATATAAATATATACATATATATATATATATATATATATATATATATACATATATATATACATATATATATATATATATATATATATATATATATATATATATATATATATATATATATATATATATATATATATATATATATATATATATATATATATAGATATTCAAAATATATAATTGTAGAACCTGGAAATGCATATAAAATGGTCATAATTAGGTCCTGTATTTATAACAGTCAGCGAAATTTTAATGAATATGCAAAATATATAGGACAAAAAATATTTTAACTATACCAACACCCATCATGAACATCATAATATAGTACCTCCGAAATTATTAAAAAACAATTTTTTATGTTTAATTAATTATATGTTTTTAATTAAACAAATTAATCAATTTTGTTAAAAGTACCTTGATAACAGTGAATGATTATAATATTTTTAATTTCCTATTTTTTCGTCGTTTATATCATACTCATTATTTTTATCTTTACTGTTGAATATTATATTGTTTAACGCTTGTAAAATAAAAACAATTTAATATATTTCTAAATTTGCTGTCTCATTAACAATACTTAGAAAACTGACAATTTCTTCAACGTTTTTTTATTATTATTCACTAATAAGTCCTTTTCTCTTTTAATAACATTAATCTTTATTAAGGCATTCTTTTATGAAGTAATTCATCGAAAACAATTTTAAAAAATGTTGAATAAATGTCATGATAAATTAGTAAGTATAAGCATGAGAATTTAAATTCAAGTATGTGAAATAGGTTACAAATTTAAAATTCAACCCTCAACCCTTAGAAAACAAAGTATTTGTTTTCTAAGAAATGTATCAAATTTAGCATCGCTTTAATTTACTTAATTACTGAACATAAATATGTAATCACAATTTAATTTTTTTTAATATAGATCTCCTTCATTTGAGATAACCTTGATTGAGAAATTCGTTTTTATGATTATTATGAATTTTATATTTTTTCCAAATCAGTTCGAGAAAAAGTGCCATAGGAATTCTAAATTTAATATTAATTGCTTTATAATTGTTGGTCTTTCCTTAAATGTTGTTCATTAATCTTTAAAGTTACTCGCTAAAAATCAATCAAATCAATTTATTATACAGCTTTTCACGAATTTCAAGAAATATAATTTCGAATTTATATAAAATTGCAAACAAGATTTTCTATATGCAATATTATTAAAAATATATGGATTTCTATAGACCTTTTTATGTTGTCATTATATACAATAAGTGATATTCATTTAATGCTATTTTCTCATTATTTTGAGCATATTTGTAAGTATCAAGATACATTTTACAAATAAAGTTTTTTTATGATTTATTTTGGAAAATATCAAATGTTCTACGAAAGGTCATCAGATAAATTTTTGGCAGTGTACCTTGTATGTACATAAAATATTTCTGATAACTTATTATTGAATATGACATAACTTATTATTGAATATGACAGTTTGAGCTATCAATTGTTTTTAAACATGAATCTAATTATTCATATCAACAACTTTTTCTTTGATAATAATATAAATTCATAAAACAAATAAAATTAGTAATGGAAGAAAGATTCTTAATTTTTCTTTATCGTTTTAATATAATAATATATTAATTATAAGTTAAAAACAAATGATTGCATTAAGTAATTCTTTCTGCAAATAATAAATTAATTAGAAAGAAAGAAATTAATATCTTACATTTTAATTCTATATTAAGAATTTGCTTTGTTCCCCCACACAAATTTGTGAAAAATATCAGTATATCTGAAAAATGTGTGAGCGCCAATGTTTGTTAAATTACTTCATATTTCCCTCCTTATGAATATACTGCTTTATTTAATATGGAAAATATATTTTGATGTTTTATTTTGTGTTTTAAGTAAAATATAGATATTTTTATGATATTTATTACCGAGAAATATTCTGTTATAGAAATGTATACAACTTATTTAAATTTATTAGAGAACCTTACTTTAAAATTTACTGATTATGATCTTATATAATCATCATAACAGTAAAAATTCCTTAAAAATACAGTTGGTAAATTTATAAGTTACACATATCAACTTATTTTATTTTATTTAATTTTGATTTATTCAAATTTCCTTTAACAATTCTTTCTGAGAATGTTTTTTTAGAGTTTATAAGGAAAGAACAATTCGGAAAATCTGTGAAAGAATACTTTCAGTTGTCAATTGAGAAATGAATTCAGCATGCCAGAATTTTAAGGACAGGTCAAATATGTTTACTTATATGAGAACTTATTTAAATACTTTGGTCGACGATCATAGAAAACCGTTTATAGAAAAATAATTCCCTTTCAGATAATTTAAATTTTTTGATTATATATTTCAACGACCACTGTTTAGTAACTGAATTAAACTTAAATGTGTGAATCTTATAGTAAAAAAAAATTGCATGATTTGAATAGGAGAAAATAGTACCAGAAATAGAAAAAAGCAATTTGTATCTTAATCCAATAAATTCATTGTATTTATCCGTATGAAATGTGAGTTAATTTTTTTAACTTGGTTTGTCTCACATAAAATATTTTTTTTATTTCTATGCACTAAACACAAGAAGTATTTATTTTAAATTACATTTTTTTCTTTTAGGTCTTAAAACAATAAGAATTTAACAGAAACAATTCAACGCAATGTACTTTTGTTACAATTTTCTCAAGCTTCTCATTACAAGGTAAAGTAGAAAGCTATTATTGTACATTGTACTTATACATAATTCAACATTAAAAAATTAAATTTTAATTAGATATTGTCACATACATCATGTTTTAGTTATTTTTAAATTATTTATATAAGCATGATAAAGGTTATGCAATACTGTGAATCATGTTGCTTTTATGCTAAGTATGTCCGTTAAAGGGTTGAATTTGCAAAATTCTATTAAAGAATGAAAGCTATGCATTATGTTTGGAAATTTTTGTACTTTAATCCTTCGTGTGTTTGGGGCACTTATTAACATTTATATTTTAGATTCATAATTACTCTTACAATGATTTTTGTTTCAAAATATAAAATATTTAAACCAAGGAAAGTAAGTTTTGTGTCACCAAATATTTGTATGAGTTAATAACTATTTTTAGCTTTGAAATTTTTATCCTAACTAAGAATGCATTTATAAAAGACAATTCCAAATTACAAAATCATTAAATGATAGCTATACAACATTGTGCATGAAGTTTTCAATCATTTATACTAAGAAACAACTTCATAGATGAAGTTTTGTAATAAATATAAAAAACGCATTGTGGACAAACACAATTCAGATGACCTCTTATATCAGTATTTATTAATGTGTGTTTTTGTTATTGTTTATAACGTACCATAATATGAAACTAATGGCTTCAATAACGATTGTTATTTTTAACTAATCATTGATTGTTCTGAATTAGTGATTGTGACTCATAACATTATTGATAGCCTTACAATTTATGTATGCTAGCACATAAGTTTTAAATATATCAAAGCACAGCGTTTAAATTTTATTTACACAATTGCTTATATTTAATATTTTTTGTATTAAACTATATTTAACTGGTTTCTAAAATCCGATGAAAAAACAGCGCTTTTGTAAAGTTGCTACCAGGAAATAGAAATTAATGTACTTTTTATAGCATTTGTCAGATATCTATAGAGTAACTCTTTCTTTTAAAACTTTCGAAAGTTTTTTTCTCCCAGAATCCTCCATTTCATTCACGCAGTACATTAAAGCACTTCCGGTTTGAAATCATTTTACGAGTCAAGTTAACAAAAACTTTCAGTGTATTATGTTATCATGTATCAATATGATTTTATTAACATATAATATGTTTTCATTACACTATGCAGATTATTCTTTCATTAATGTACTAAACTATGTACTGACATCATTCAGTTACATAAATTATTTGCAGCATTAGATAATTTGATGGTTACATATAATCAGTTCTTCATCAGATTATCCAATTCATTGGTCATATAAAACTGTTTCAATATATTTTTATATTCTTACATAAAAATTGCTCAAAATTAACCATTTTCAATAACATTTAATTTTTACGAAATATTACTTACATTAAAATAAAGGGTTTTTTAGCGAGAGATATTTTATATAGATATATTTTAGATACGTGAAATTAAAATCCAGTCTAATACTGATTAGATAATTTGATGGTACTGATTAAATAATACTGATTAAATTTTAATTCTTATTAAGCTAATGGTTTCTTATTAAGCTAATGGTTTCATGAACATTTTACAAAGTATAAATAATGACATTCTAATTAATACTATAAGAAAGTTTATATTCGTATCATTATTAGATATAAAATGTTTTATTCTATTTAACTTCTTTTAATTATATTAGTGACGCAAATATTAATGTAATTTTTTAAATTTCTTAATGGATTAAAATAAAATCATATAAAAAAATGTATATTCTTAAAACAGCATTTATCCAATTGGGATTTAACATAATAGTTTTTTTTTTTCGGTTAAGCTCTTGAGAACAGTGCTCACAAACATCCTTTCAAGGGGAAAAAACATTGGAATCAAAATACATTTTCCCTAGAACATCGTTTGTATTTTAATAAACATTATTCTAATTTAGTTTTTTTACATTTGAAATATATCTAGTGGATTATTATTTTTTGTTACACAAATTAATAACATTGAAGCAGAGACAACAAAAGTACTTAAAATTTGTAACTGAGTATTTTCTTTTATAATCTTATTAGATTGAGTATTACTAAAATATTTAACTAAAAATAAATTGATGAATTATGATTATGATATATGTATCTATACTTGATTTACTAAATATTAAGAATTCAGTCTGTTTATTACTTTTAGACAAATTTATTCCTTTATTTCCGGAATTATTTTGTTAATGATCAGTAAATCAACTGATTTTTTCTGCAATAACTTCGTAAGTAATTCAATATTTTCAACAAAACATTCATATGATATTATTATTGCAGTTTGAACATTTCTTGTACCGAATTATTGTAATCAAAGTTTAATTGCAAACTTCTGAATGTCATAAAAACTGTGGATTTTATAGGAATATCAGATTAAAATGGGATTTTACTGCAAAAATTAAATAAAAAACAAAAATTGCTAAAAATCTTAAACTTAAAATAAATCTTTACGGTTACTGTAAATAAAATACCAGAGATGATAATTCCTTCCCTAATCTTCAATCCAATAGCATGTTTTACGCGACGTACGTGATCCTTCAATTTTCCAATCACGATGAAATATTTGGTTTCGAAGTCGTCTTTTTTCTTCGTCACTTAAAATTCCCCAGTTACAAGAGTGTCCATGGCAAGCATTAAGAGAATCATGATAAATGGTTCCTATTTTTTATAGTATTTTAAATACATTAACTTATTCATGCATCTATTGAGTATGGCATATCCTTGTAAAAAATACACATAATTTCTTTCTGTGAACTTTTTCATGCACTTAATTGATATATTATTTTTATCCATCAAAACTCGTGTATTTAAATAAAATCTATTTTGATATTAAAATTAAATATATCTACATAAATTAATTCCTTGAAATGTAATTTATTTATTTTGATTTTAAACAAACAACCAAATTTTTAATTTTTTTCGTTTCGCTTTGTTTTGAAAATTTATTATGAAACTATATTAGTATAGGGTGGAAAACACATTATTAACTATGTTTTATTCTTTAACTTCAAGGCAGTATTGTTGTAAGGTCAATTTCATTCCAGCAGTTTATTTAAATCAATTATTAATATATATATATATATATATATATATATATATATATATATATATATATATATATATATATATATATATATATATATATATTTATTTATTTATTTATTTATTTATTTATTTATTTATATTCTTCCAAATTCTATCTGAGAAAAAACAATGCTATGATGAAAGTATCAAAAAACCTTTCATTAGCTTTACACTGTTAGGTGAACCATTCAGCAGCTGCATATTGTCATGGGAAAGAATTGCGTAAAACACTTAAAAGCAAACACTGATGAACTGTTAAAGTCGCATTTAGTCAGATGAGAAGACATTATCTTTAGTTCACCCTGGTCAAAATGTAAAACAGCACTTTTTGCAAGTTGGAAATTTGTAAGTTCAATCTCACAACTGTTAAAATTATATAAAGTTTCAGCTTTTTCTCAGTTCTTCTGCCGGTGTGGGTGTTTCGGAATTTCAGAGAGTTCTTCTGCTTGCGATAAGTGAATACAACATCCTTTCTAGGAAAATTCCTCTCAGAAGAAATATTCAATGTATGTAATTAAATGCTTTACAAGGAAACATTAGCTTATTACCTGCAAAAACTACGTTATATGTTTCATAGTGTCAATATCTTACGATCTACGGCTTCATTTGATTGCTTTTGTAGTTTTCTGACTAATTATATTAGTAATTTAAAAAAACAGCTAAAATTGACTAAGTTAATATTTTTGGCTGTAAAAATAATTTGGGTTGCATTCAAAAAAATTTATACGGATCAAAGCATTTTCAGTAGTTTTTTCGTTTTTAACATGTTGTAATCTCCCAATATGCAATCATAAGTTGATTTTGCCTTTTAATTCAATTGTATAATTTTAGTAATAATCTTACTGACAACAATGAACAATTTACTGTATTCATGTTACAGAAATTGATTATCAATGACTATGATTTTGCGTCTAACACAGCTTCTTTTCAACGTGTATAATTAATTAATAAGGAGTCCAGCTAAAAGCTCGTAGACATAGATTTCCTAAGCAAAGTACTTGACATTTATTAACCATAAAATTTTATTTCTACATCTCGTGCTTTTTTTTTTGGAAACTCTTTCATCACCTAGTAATAAAATGATTTAATTGAAATTAAAGCAGTATAGATATCTTATCGATAAATTATTATAAATTGAAAAGTCAAGAAGAGGACTGCATTTTAATTAATTCATTGGATTATTTAATGAATAACTTAAATGGACTTATGCTGCTCTTTACAATGAGCACTTATTTCAATGGAACATTATAATATTACGGCGCTTTTATTCAATAAAATATAAGCAAGTACTAGAAATGTCAAAAGCATATCATTTGAAATTTACTTTAATAATAAAATTGAAAATAAATATTTTACGGCTCATACTTTACATATAAATAATAATTTTGCTGCAGTGTATTTTGTTAATATTGGATTAGATGAATATGGTTGAGATTTTGAAATAATGTGGCTTAACTAGAGATTGTTTTATAATAGGTAAAAAGGAATTAAGTGAATATTTCAGATGCGTTCAAAAACAATTAAGTTCGAGGATGATTGGAAGCGTCTTCTAATACTTTTTTCCACATAACTAAACATTTATGTGTGATCAGCACACAGAAGATGCCTTGTGTAATGAGGTTCCCTGGAAATCCGCGGTTTGTTAGTTCAGATAACTTGTTACTTATAATGAATGGCTTCCAAGTGTTGACATAAGTGTCCAGACGACCGCATTGCATAACTCTCTCCAGAAAACGTTATGGGAAAGAAGAGACACATATATCCCTCATAGCTATTGTGTATAACAGATTTACTGTACACCAGCATCCCAAAATAAGTGAAATATTTCTCTACTTCAGTAAATGTCTCTAGAATAATTAATGTACGATTATCGAAATTGGACAAAGCTTAATTAATTGGAGGGATTAATTAAATTTCACAGCAGAATGGGAATTCCAAAAATCGCTTTCATTTACTTGAGATTCTACGCAATTTGAAAGTTTCATACAGCGAAAATTGTTGTATGTTATGAAAATATACATTTGTGTTAATTTCTCGAATTACTGCTGTATGCAGATGAATGCGAGTGGAAAATATAAATTTTATTGAAATTGAACGAAGCTTAATTAATTTGAGGAATTAATTGCTCCCTGTACTGAGCTCTCATTTAGAACATTTAAAGTGTAAAATAAATGGTCAAATATTATCTTTGAAAGTCTGTAAAATTATAATTATTAAACATTGCTATTTAAAAATGAGCCTAATGCAAAATATTCACAATGTAAATATGAATATTGCTTAATAGTAAAAATTGTAACATTTAAATAAGAAAAAAATAGGAAGCCAATATTTTTTGCAAATAATTTAAATATTTAACAATTATTTGTTTTTTACTGAAGAATAAAATTTGAAGAGATTAATCGGTCTATAAATGATTTAGTAGATTACCAAGTATTTGCAAAATAATTTATTTTGGGGACGCAACAAAATAATTTTAATTAATATTTTGAATTATTTCGAATTTTTAAATATTTCTAAATTATTTAAATAATAAAATATTTATTATTATAGAATTATAGATAATGATAATATGTAAAATGAAAAACATTTGTATAAAACAAATTTAAGAATTATCATTTAGGATGAAGAAATAGCTGAATCTTAAAAAAATGTATAAGTTAAGGACTAAATATTAAGAAAAAATACACCAAATCATAATATGTAAAGAAATCTGCAATTTAAATTAATTGCATAAGAACAGCACATTTTCTATGAACATTAAAGTAAAATATTTAGTAAATTTTAACATTTGTTTCTGTAGTAATACCAGTTATATTATCTCAGTAGACTCTGCAGATAGTGTTTTATTCTTCTGTATTTTGTACCAATAATTTAAAATAATACGAAATAATAGGGAATAATTTGATAGGAAAATCATCATTGCTGTTCACCATGAGCAGAAAATAGCCAAATGTAATAAATTTCGGCTACTTTTTATTGCCAAAATAATTTACGAAAAGCAATGAATCGCCAAATGTTGGTTGGCGTTGGCGAGTTAACGGCATGGAATTAGTTCATTAGTAAACAGCGCTTCAACACTTGGCAACTGTCACGTGACAAATAGTAAGTATAGATTTCTTATATAAAATATTTGTGTATGTTGGTATTTGGATTTCATAAAAGTGACCCATTTTATCCAGCAATATGATAACAACTTTTTAAATCTTTACAGTATCAGATTTAAAAATAACTAAATCATTAAATAACATACAATTTTTTAAATACATAAAGTAAAGGCTAAAAACAAACCACGTAATTGTCATAATTTGCTTTTACAAAAAAAATGAATCATGAGAATTCATTAATTTATAATTCCAATTTGTGTCATTCACATTTTTACTAAGTTGGTTTATGAAAAGTTTTGCTCGTGAAATGAGGGCCCTGTGAATGTCGCGTGTTGAAGATGAAGTCATGAGAAAATAAGAGACTAACTTCACTTATGAGATAAAAGTAAAGTTTATTTTTAATTTATATGGCATTTAAAAAGGCGCATTTTAAATAACACATTGTTCCTGAAAATAGACAACCAGTGGCAAGAAAATTCAGTGAATGAATTTTTATATCAAATACAGTATTGTACAGCATCAAATACATTTTACTGTCCTTCAAAATAATATCCATGTATATCAAATGCACTGTTGGAAAAAAGCATCTAACTCCTGGAAACTACTGCGAAACAGTTCTTTCGGATGTGTTGCACTGTTATACGTTCTTTGAATTGTTATATGTGATGTTTCATTGTTATATGTTGTTTGGGTTAATGATTAAAAAAATTCCATCTAATACACGATTTCTTCAAAGGTTGCTCTCGTATTGAAAGAACCAATTGGCGCCCATTAGGGTTGCCTCATCATACGCTAAGGAGATGAATAATCGCCAAATGTCAGTTCTCTGACTATAATGTTCCCTTTTGCCTAGAAAATGTATATTCTTAAATTTAAGAACTTTAAATAAGTAAAAGACACTTAATTAGGATTAAATATTTTTAAGGGAAAATGCATTCAATTACATCCATTAATGCAGAATAACAAAATGATGGCCAGCAATATCAACAACTCAATAGAATTTTATCAGAAATCTTTAGCAGGGAAGCTTGGTTCTGAGTTTCCATATTATTTATTATGTTTCCCTCTAGTATATCTTACTTGTTAAAATTTCTTAAATTAGGTCTGTAGGGTTTACAAGTTTAGATATATTTATCTGTGTACATAATAGCACTGTATTATATGTAATAAACTCAGATACAATGAACACTGCAAATAAAATTCAAACAGTAAATTTAAATTTTGTTTAAAAATTGAAATATATATATATATATATATATATATATATATATATATATATATATATGTATGTGTATATATATATATATATATATATGTATATATATATATATATATATATATATATATATATATATATATATATATGTATATATATATGTGTATATATATATATATATATATATATATTTATATATATATATATGTGTGTGTGTGTGTGTGTGTTCGAAAAATATTATTTTAGCAATTATTTATTGTATAGTTTTATTAGGTACTTATATATATAATGTTTGCCTGCAAATCAATGATTTTAAATATATCTGCAAATAAATGAAGTTTTAAAGCAAATAACAATATTCTCTTATCAGTTATTTTTACACAGGAATTCTAAACTTATTTAGTGAATACGGAATCTGAAAAATAAGGAACAAAGAATAATGTGTTATTTTTGTGTATATTAAACGTAGAATATTCAATACTTATAGTAAGTTCTTAGAATGCGTTATTCTTCATGATCAATTTCTAATAAAATTAAAAAAATATATATTTTGACGTATTTTCTTGAATGCTTACGAATTTTTACAAAGATGACAAAAATATTATCAAAGTAACAATTGTGGAATGAAAAATTTATTAAGAAAAAACTAATCATTTGTTTCACATATTACTTATTATTATTAATTAGTGGCTGCTAAAGCATATGATTTTACAACAGTTTTCAGGCAATAATTTAAGGAATTAATGATTCACAGTGACAACAAATAGAAAATGGTCTTTAAGTTATTGATTAAAAATCACGCTATGAATATAAATTTTAAAGATTACTTTTTCTTTACAACAACTTTGGAAGTTAGTTAACTTAATAGTTCCTATAAAACTTTTATCTGGTAATTAAAGAATTTTACACTCTCTGAAATTCTATGAAACATCAGATTTGCATAGAACTCAGCCGATGGAAGAATAACGAGAAATTTATAGAGATGACTTTTTCATTTTTCAAAGAATGTGTATTGTTAAATACTCGTTTACCATAAACTAAGTGCCATGATATTAATAATAGTTATCTGTATTTCAAAAACAGTTAACAAGATGATTTTCTGAGGGAAATCATATTCAAAATATATATGCAATATTTTATCTGTACAATATATTGTTTTATGGAGTCATTAACATGAGAATTGAAAGCATATAAATTTTGTTTCTCTATTGTAAGTTAAATATTTATATTTAACTTACAATAAAGATTTTCTGTGTTTGCAGCCTAGCAACTCTTGAATACGAACCTCATATGAAATATTCAAGTTCCGTTAGGGTTCAAATCCAGAAAAATCACAAACACCTCGATAGACTTGCATGGTGAGAGCTAAAACGCAACATCCGGCTATCATTGTTCAACAATGGGTAGAATCAAACTCGGGACCTTTCTCTCTGAAGAGCAGCGTCCTACCACTAAACCAAAGTGAGTACTGATAACGTATACTTGTCAAATCTTACAGAATCACATTTTCTGATATTTTATGAAGGCAACATTTATTTCAAATACCTGGAAAGTTGGCTATGACGCCATTAATTCCTGTCTTTTAACAAAAGGAGTAGAAACAGTAAAACATTATGTGGTGAAGCATCTAGCGAGTGTATTTCTTCGTACCTCTAATAGATGATGGGTTCTCATAATCCACAACCAGAGATCAAGCAGAAGACCCGCAGACTTATCTTGCCATCTCGCTTGGAAGGATTTGTGATCTCCACAAATTTTACGTTACTCATGCTCCATTAGCGAGTACGACAAATCTTTGTTTCTTGGTTAATATCGCAGTCTGTACCATTTGATTGCGAGAACTATACTTTTTCCAACAAGGCCACCACAACTTCAGAGCATTCATTAATTAGCCAAATAATGACTTATTAAGAATATATATACATATATATGTTTACCCTGGGTGTCATGATCTGGAGAAGAAATTCCTCCCCCTCCATATCAATGTCTAAATTGATAGAGCGGATCCTCTGATGGTATCACCTATTGGAGGAGTCAAAGTCGTACTTTCACCTTCGTAGTGCTTTCTTTAAATGAAAGACGCACCATACTGACTTAAATTGACATAGCCCTAACGGAATAACGGAGATTGGCTTGCCCAAGTGTATCATAAGTAACAACAATATATATATATATATATATATATATATATATATATATATATATATATATATATATATATATATATATATATATATATATATATATATATATATATATATATATATGTATACATAGATCGATAGATATAATTCATATCAACATAATTTAAAGTAGTTTGCATATTTGAGTATATTTCAAGATGTACTTAATAATTATTCATACATCTCTATTAGGGCATGAGTAAAAATATACTTTATTATTCATAAACACGAAAAAAAATTATTGCTAATAACTCTATTAGTTAATATAGATATTATCTGACACATGTTACTTAAAACTACAAATTTCATATTTTAATATAAATTACTGAAAGATAATTAATTCGTCAGTAATTATATTTGTGAATTCAAGGAAGAGCATTTATTTAAAATTTTTGTTCACTTAATCCACTTAAAGCATTCCAAATGCTTACCTGCTTAACTTTTTCAAAAACAAATTTAAAAAATGAAAAATGTTATTTGATCATCATTATAAGCAATCATAAGTGTTCTATGTTGACTTACCTGCAAGGAGTTTTGAATCAAATTCTAAATAATGTATTTTTCTTGCATGTTCAAGGAAATTATGAAGATTTTTTTAATCAAAAAATTATTACTTCCCTATTTTCTGCGTATAAGTTAAGATCTAAAAAGCTACTTGAGTATTCGAAATGCCTTTGAAGAAATTATTAAAAGGAAAACATCATTTTGACATTCAAGACACTTACTTAGCAAATACTTCTCTTTTTCAGCTGACTAATGATTTTTGGAAGTCATTAAATACCATGTTCTTTTTATTAGTTCACCTCGTAGTCAAGCATCCGCCTTTAATGATCATCCTTATGAATTCCAAAAATGCAACCAAATCAAACATGAATATTCATTCCGTTCATAAAGCTCACTTCGAGAATTTGGATTTAGTTATTCACTAATGATTCGTTCAAAAAAATGTTGATTCTGCCTCTCGCCGATACTTTGTTTCTTTTTAGAACATTTAAAGTATCGGTCTGAAATGTTGATTCTCAACTTATTCGTCATTTTTTTATTTGTGAATCTAATACTCAGAACTTTCGAATTCCCAAAACAATCTTTCGTTTAATTACATAACAAATAAAAATGAAGTTAATGGAATTTATAAATGTCTCATCTTTTTTGAAAAACAAAACGGGAAGTTAATTTTTTAAAAGCAGAAATGATAAGAAGTGTAATTTTTTAAATCAATACATTTTTTATGATGTCATAATTGATAACCATTACTATGAAGCCGTTATTTGACTTATAGATTTGGAATGAAATGGCAATATGGTCACCGACAAAGAGAGACCATCACTTTTAATGGGATTATCTCAAAACTTAGTTTTAGACAAAACATCCTTGTCTCTGTCTCTCTCTCGTTAACAAGATAGCTCAAGTAATAATGAAGATATTTGTGTGTAACTTGGCTTAGACGTGTTTTAAACGTTATTATCTATGAAATGAAAGTAACATTTCAATATATATGAATAACTTTTTCATTTATAAATATTTTGAAAGGGAATGTTCTGTAAAATTTCGTTAAGTATTCATATTGATCGTTGAATATGTTTTTAAGTGAACATTGTCACTTAAACTTTATGCCCAAATTAAATGAAGTAAGGTGCATTACAATTTTCTATAGAGAGTTACCGTTTTATAAAATTTTCATTAAAAGTTGCCGAAAATAACCAATTACACAAAAAGTATTCTATGTGTAATTAAAATTTCGGACAACTCCATGTTTTTGCATCATAATTTCTAGTAACAAGATAAAAGAAAATTAAAGTTAATTTTTAATAAAAAATGGCCCGAATGTAGGCGGATAACTTAAAAACAATTTATTAAGAATAATTCTCAAATAGTCCTTGTGTTCTAGTACCATTTCGATTGTTACTGAACAATTTTAAATATCAATCTTTTGTACGTAAACAAGACTATAGGTCTTAGTAAATTAGATTACAAAATATGTATAATTATTTTTATATCAATATTCATTCGGCTGCCAGCGCATTTTGATTGCGAGCGGTCCGCCGAATGGAAGTTGACCTGAAAATCAGTTCAACACTCATTTTATTCTATTCCAACAACAGGTGGGAATATTTATTGTGTTCAAAGATCACTTTAAACTAATGGACCCGGTCCAATGAGAATGGAAGTTGACCTGAAAGTCAGTTCAACACTCATTTTATTCTATTCCAACAACAGGTGGGAATATTTATTGTGTTCAAAGATCACTTTAAACTAATGGACCCGGTCCAATGAGAATGGAAGTTGACCTGAAAGTCAATTCAACACTCATTTTATTCTATTCCAACAACAGGTGGGAATATTTATTGTGTTCAAAGATCACTTTAAACTAATGGACCCGGTCCAATGAGAATGGAAGTTGACCTGAAAGTCAGTTCAACACTCATTTTATTCTATTCCAACAACAGGTGGGAATATTTATTGTGTTCAAAGATCACTTTAAACTAATGGACCCGGTCCAATGAGAATGGAAGTTGACCTGAAAGTCAATTCAACACTCATTTTATTCTATTCCAACAACAGGTGGGAATATTTATTGTGTTCAAAGATCACTTTAAACTAATGGACCCGGTCCAATGAGAATGGAAGTTGACCTGAAAGTCAGTTCAACACTCATTTTATTCTATTCCAACAACAGGTGGGAATATTTATTGTGTTCAAAGATCACTTTAAACTAATGGACCCGGTCCAATGAGAATGGAAGTTGACCTGAAAGTCAATTCAACACTCATTTTATTCTATTCCAACAACAGGTGGGAATATTTATTGTGTTCAAAGATCACTTTAAACTAATGGACCCGGTCCAATGAGAATGGAAGTTGACCTGAAAGTCAGTTCAACACTCATTTTATTCTATTCCAACAACAGGTGGGAATATTTATTGTGTTCAAAGATCACTTTAAACTAATGGACCCGGTCCAATGAGAATGGAAGTTGACCTGAAAGTCAATTCAACACTCATTTTATTCTATTCCAACAACAGGTGGGAATATTTATTGTGTTCAAAGATCACTTTAAACTAATGGACCCGGTCCAATGAGAATGGAAGTTGACCTGAAAGTCAGTTCAACACTCATTTTATTCTATTCCAACAACAGGTGGGAATATTTATTGTGTTCAAAGATCACTTTAAACTAATGGACCCGGTCCAATGAGAATGGAAGTTGACCTGAAAGTCAATTCAACACTCATTTTATTCTATTCCAACAACAGGTGGGAATATTTATTGTGTTCAAAGATCACTTTAAACTAATGGACCCGGTCCAATGAGAATGGAAGTTGACCTGAAAGTCAGTTCAACACTCATTTTATTCTATTCCAACAACAGGTGGGAATATTTATTGTGTTCAAAGATCACTTTAAACTAATGGACCCGGTCCAATGAGAATGGAAGTTGACCTGAAAGTCAATTCAACACTCATTTTATTCTATTCCAACAACAGGTGGGAATATTTATTGTGTTCAAAGATCACTTTAAACTAATGGACCCGGTCCAATGAGAATGGAAGTTGACCTGAAAGTCAGTTCAACACTCATTTTATTCTATTCCAACAACAGGTGGGAATATTTATTGTGTTCAAAGATCACTTTAAACTAATGGACCCGGTCCAATGAGAATGGAAGTTGACCTGAAAGTCAGTTCAACACTCATTTTATTCTATTCCAACAACAGGTGGGAATATTTATTGTGTTCAAAGATCACTTTAAACTAATGGACCCGGTCCAATGAGAATGGAAGTTGACCTGAAAGTCAATTCAACACTCATTTTATTCTATTCCAACAACAGGTGGGAATATTTATTGTGTTCAAAGATCACTTTAAACTAATGGACCCGGTCCAATGAGAATGGAAGTTGACCTGAAAGTCAGTTCAACACTCATTTTATTCTATTCCAACAACAGGTGGGAATATTTATTGTGTTCAAAGATCACTTTAAACTAATGGACCCGGTCCAATGAGAATGGAAGTTGACCTGAAAGTCAATTCAACACTCATTTTATTCTATTCCAACAACAGGTGGGAATATTTATTGTGTTCAAAGATCACTTTAAACTAATGGACCCGGTCCAATGAGAATGGAAGTTGACCTGAAAGTCAGTTCAACACTCATTTTATTCTATTCCAACAACAGGTGGGAATATTTATTGTGTTCAAAGATCACTTTAAACTAATGGACCCGGTCCAATGAGAATGGAAGTTGACCTGAAAGTCAATTCAACACTCATTTTATTCTATTCCAACAACAGGTGGGAATATTTATTGTGTTCAAAGATCACTTTAAACTAATGGACCCGGTCCAATGAGAATGGAAGTTGACCTGAAAGTCAGTTCAACACTCATTTTATTCTATTCCAACAACAGGTGGGAATATTTATTGTGTTCAAAGATCACTTTAAACTAATGGACCCGGTCCAATGAGAATGGAAGTTGACCTGAAAGTCAGTTCAACACTCATTTTATTCTATTCCAACAACAGGTGGGAATATTTATTGTGTTCAAAGATCACTTTAAACTAATGGACCCGGTCCAATGAGAATGGAAGTTGACCTGAAAGTCAATTCAACACTCATTTTATTCTATTCCAACAACAGGTGGGAATATTTATTGTGTTCAAAGATCACTTTAAACTAATGGACCCGGTCCAATGAGAATGGAAGTTGACCTGAAAGTCAGTTCAACACTCATTTTATTCTATTCCAACAACAGGTGGGAATATTTATTGTGTTCAAAGATCACTTTAAACTAATGGACCCGGTCCAATGAGAATGGAAGTTGACCTGAAAGTCAATTCAACACTCATTTTATTCTATTCCAACAACAGGTGGGAATATTTATTGTGTTCAAAGATCACTTTAAACTAATGGACCCGGTCCAATGAGAATGGAAGTTGACCTGAAAGTCAGTTCAACACTCATTTTATTCTATTCCAACAACAGGTGGGAATATTTATTGTGTTCAAAGATCACTTTAAACTAATGGACCCGGTCCAATGAGAATGGAAGTTGACCTGAAAGTCAGTTCAACACTCATTTTATTCTATTCCAACAACAGGTGGGAATATTTATTGTGTTCAAAGATCACTTTAAACTAATGGACCCGGTCCAATGAGAATGGAAGTTGACCTGAAAGTCAGTTCAACACTCATTTTATTCTATTCCAACAACAGGTGGGAATATTTATTGTGTTCAAAGATCACTTTAAACTAATGGACCCGGTCCAATGAGAATGGAAGTTGACCTGAAAGTCAATTCAACACTCATTTTATTCTATTCCAACAACAGGTGGGAATATTTATTGTGTTCAAAGATCACTTTAAACTAATGGACCCGGTCCAATGAGAATGGAAGTTGACCTGAAAGTCAGTTCAACACTCATTTTATTCTATTCCAACAACAGGTGGGAATATTTATTGTGTTCAAAGATCACTTTAAACTAATGGACCCGGTCCAATGAGAATGGAAGTTGACCTGAAAGTCAGTTCAACACTCATTTTATTCTATTCCAACAACAGGTGGGAATATTTATTGTGTTCAAAGATCACTTTAAACTAATGGACCCGGTCCAATGAGAATGGAAGTTGACCTGAAAGTCAGTTCAACACTCATTTTATTCTATTCCAACAACAGGTGGGAATATTTATTGTGTTCAAAGATCACTTTAAACTAATGGACCCGGTCCAATGAGAATGGAAGTTGACCTGAAAGTCAGTTCAACACTCATTTTATTCTATTCCAACAACAGGTGGGAATATTTATTGTGTTCAAAGATCACTTTAAACTAATGGACCCGGTCCAATGAGAATGGAAGTTGACCTGAAAGTCAATTCAACACTCATTTTATTCTATTCCAACAACAGGTGGGAATATTTATTGTGTTCAAAGATCACTTTAAACTAATGGACCCGGTCCAATGAGAATGGAAGTTGACCTGAAAGTCAGTTCAACACTCATTTTATTCTATTCCAACAACAGGTGGGAATATTTATTGTGTTCAAAGATCACTTTAAACTAATGGACCCGGTCCAATGAGAATGGAAGTTGACCTGAAAGTCAGTTCAACACTCATTTTATTCTATTCCAACAACAGGTGGGAATATTTATTGTGTTCAAAGATCACTTTAAACTAATGGACCCGGTCCAATGAGAATGGAAGTTGACCTGAAAGTCAGTTCAACACTCATTTTATTCTATTCCAACAACAGGTGGGAATATTTATTGTGTTCAAAGATCACTTTAAACTAATGGACCCGGTCCAATGAGAATGGAAGTTGACCTGAAAGTCAATTCAACACTCATTTTATTCTATTCCAACAACAGGTGGGAATATTTATTGTGTTCAAAGATCACTTTAAACTAATGGACCCGGTCCAATGAGAATGGAAGTTGACCTGAAAGTCAGTTCAACACTCATTTTATTCTATTCCAACAACAGGTGGGAATATTTATTGTGTTCAAAGATCACTTTAAACTAATGGACCCGGTCCAATGAGAATGGAAGTTGACCTGAAAGTCAGTTCAACACTCATTTTATTCTATTCCAACAACAGGTGGGAATATTTATTGTGTTCAAAGATCACTTTAAACTAATGGACCCGGTCCAATGAGAATGGAAGTTGACCTGAAAGTCAGTTCAACACTCATTTTATTCTATTCCAACAACAGGTGGGAATATTTATTGTGTTCAAAGATCACTTTAAACTAATGGACCCGGTCCAATGAGAATGGAAGTTGACCTGAAAGTCAATTCAACACTCATTTTATTCTATTCCAACAACAGGTGGGAATATTTATTGTGTTCAAAGATCACTTTAAACTAATGGACCCGGTCCAATGAGAATGGAAGTTGACCTGAAAGTCAGTTCAACACTCATTTTATTCTATTCCAACAACAGGTGGGAATATTTATTGTGTTCAAAGATCACTTTAAACTAATGGACCCGGTCCAATGAGAATGGAAGTTGACCTGAAAGTCAGTTCAACACTCATTTTATTCTATTCCAACAACAGGTGGGAATATTTATTGTGTTCAAAGATCACTTTAAACTAATGGACCCGGTCCAATGAGAATGGAAGTTGACCTGAAAGTCAGTTCAACACTCATTTTATTCTATTCCAACAACAGGTGGGAATATTTATTGTGTTCAAAGATCACTTTAAACTAATGGACCCGGTCCAATGAGAATGGAAGTTGACCTGAAAGTCAGTTCAACACTCATTTTATTCTATTCCAACAACAGGTGGGAATATTTATTGTGTTCAAAGATCACTTTAAACTAATGGACCCGGTCCAATGAGCAATTTTGTGTAAAAAATAATTGGAAACCGATAAGAAAACGTAACCAAAATTTTGTTATCATTGATATTTAAAAAAAGTAGATAGCAATCGAATGGACAAAATGTAGATTGTAGAAAGCTCAGTTACTCTTTACGATAATGAATTTAAATATACACTCCTCAAAATTGAATGTCGATTAATATTTTATTATGACTAAATTTTTATATTTAATAGTATTGATCACAACAAACATTTTGATACGGGCTACTCTAGTTTTAATTTGCGATACTGTTGAATAGATAAAAAGAAGATGGTGTTCAATTTCTGCTTTTCATGCGGATGCGCACATGGGTGCATTTAGTTACGCAAAAAACAGGAAGGTGACAGGTGGTTGATTGTGTGTTTATGAAATTATATTTTCTCTTAACACGTTAATACCAACCATTACTTATTGAAAAATTTCGCGGACGACAATACTCGCCACTAGTGCCCACATTTTATAATGACTTTTTTACCTGTCGGTTTATCCTCTATATGGTATTATGATTGAAAAACGTAATACAACTTATATATATATATATATATATATATATATATATATAATATACATTAATATACATATAATATACATACATATATGTATATGTATATATATATATATATATATATATATATATATATATATATATATATATATATATATATATATATATATATATGTGCATATATATATATATACATGTATATATCTGTGTGTGTATGCGCCCCGCTCGCGTGCGCTTATCATGTAATATAATGGATACATTCTGTTGCTAACCACAATTATGTATTCTAAAATTCATTATATAATTGCATAAATTTCTTTTGCAGAATAAAATGATAATATGATTACGTATCATATTAATAATATAATCACATACTTATTGGTAATTTTTATATAATCAAGCTTTGCGTGTTCCTTTATATTTATGAAGTACGTTTTTATAAAATGAAGCTCGTTAATCACAGCATTAAAATTTCGATTTAAAAATAAATATTTGCACCATAAATTCAGTTAGTATAAAACGAAAAATTAAATATCATTTTTACTAAGTTATTTAATTTTTATTCTTATACTTATTTATGTGTGGCAAACTTTCATTTCTAAATTGATTTTTTTAACTATTTGTTTGGAATACAATAAATAACTATATACCTGAAAATAAACCCTTTCTTTTAATTCCATATTCCTGTACATAATATCATGAAACCACACATTCAATAACCTAATAGCTAAAAGATCTGTGAGCTTTATTACAATACCCACTGTGCAATACTCTTTTATATTACGATAATGTCATTCCTAATAGGTTACGTGAAAGGGGCAGAAATCGAAAAATCTTAAGCACGCTCCCCACTAAGTTTCTTGTAAGAGGAAACTTTCAGCATTCATCTGCTGGTGATCAACCGTTACTTGGTACAAAATCAAAACATTCTATTCTGAAGAGCGAGCTTCTGTTGCTAGGACATGGGATTGCCTCTGAAGCAGTAACTGATTAGTTGTTCGCATCCCACGAACACCTAATTTATGCTGAAAGTTTGGCGAAAATTTAAATTATCAACAAGAAAAAAGTTCCATATCTAGCAAGGATCATTCTGCGTCAGTGCAGGACAAATAAATGTTAAGGCTGAGAATGTTTGATCAATGTGGTTTTTAAACATGGGGGAACTCTTTGGATTTAGGAAATTCAAAAGTGTTCCTCACTTGTGAAACAAATTTCTTCAACTTCTACTTAAAAACGACTTTTTAAACGATGGTCACCCTCACAAATAACATACCCGATAAAGCATTTTACTTTGATTTTTCAAAAAGGATAGTAGAGTTAAAATATATTGTACTTTTCGTGTTATGTGTATTATGTTTCCTAAATCTGAAGTTCGGTAATGTACTTTTTTTTCTTGTCTGCGTAACTGAGTGGTTAGCGTTAATGAGTCCGAAGTTGTTGGTCCCGGATTCAAATCCCGGTTTGAGTACGGAAGCTCCTTTCTCTTTTTCTTTGTCCTTTCTGCTGAGATGGTACTCGAAAAGAGCCCATCGGTTGAGATGAGTAACAGCTTCCTGTTTTGTTTGAGTGAAGGGTTAATACCCAGTGAAAATCACCAGAATAAAAGACAAAACATTTTGTTTTGTAGAATGCTTTATTTCAAACATAATATCAAATATCATGCCATTAATCATTTCTTAAAGAAAAACTTTCCTGAAGTTTTTCTTTAAGAAAACGTATTAATTTAGGAGTAGAATTTTATTTTGTCTTGTCTTCAATTTAAATTTCACTACAATCATTAAAAGAAAAATATAGCATAGGTTTGTCTTAGCCTGTAACAATTCGTTTATTTAATAAAAAACAGAATTACTGTAATAAAAGAAGTCATAAAAAACAATAAAAATCGAAGAGAAATTCATTGTAAAACAATTTAGTAAAATATTTAACTAAAATTTCACTTTTAACTTCATTTTTCTAGATGGTTATAATTTTTTTTATCATATTAGAGTCATAAATAAAGCACAAGTTAGAAACTTAATAGAATCTGAATTCTGTTAATAATGGGCTGTAGAAAGTAATTCTTTGTGATACAAGTTAGTGTTCCACATCAATAGATGCCGCAGTGCCTTTCCCTCTGGAACAAATAAATTTTGGCAGAGTTCCCAAGAGAGGAGAGCGCAGTTTCGTTGGAACGCTTCAGTCGTTCGCTAATTTGATTCAAAATTATTCCCATGAAGCCATTTTTCGGCTCATTGCGGGGAAAAAAATACCAGAAGAATACTATCTGTCATGATTGAAGTACAGTACATAAACTTAGACGGTTTGTTTACATTTAGAGTTAACTGTACTTTTACAACTAATTTACAAAGTAATTTACAACGGCAGTTAAAAAGTATTGTTCACATCCGGTGGGTGTTTAAATTTAGTGCACAACCTCAGCCCATAAAGTCGTGGAGTCAAAGCCTCATACGATTAAACGATAATAATGATCGCCTTTCTCTAACGTATAGACACTTTAATTTATATATTTACAGAAATTGTTTTTTTAATTTAGTTATTCTGTTTTTATTTGGAATCAAGGATGAGTATCAAAAGAAAAAAACATTTTTCACGAAGAGATCTATTGGTGGAGGCTGATGACTGAGAAGTTAAATTTTTTAACTTCTAAGCTGCTGGTCCTAGGTTCGAATCGTTACTCGGTGGGCACCTGTGAACCAAGTTTCGGAACTGAATTACCTGATGCACCACCACAAAGCACCAGTTTATAAGGTTGGTCAGATTCACTCCTCACTTCAACAGAAGAGACACGAGAAGACAGAGCGAAAGAAACATCCGTATACGAACCGGGAATCCTACCCGAGGTCATCAGGCTAGGAGTGAGGAACACTCACCATTCAGCCATCGACCGACAGGAACTATTCTTTTAAGGAAAACAGATATTGGTATGAAATGTGATTATATTTCTTTTCTCTATAAATGTATGTATTCATATACTAACCATGTTTGAAAACCAAACAGCTGATAGGAATACATAAAAAATTAACAGTTAGAAGATTGTAGATTGTTGAGATGAATATAATATGGAACAATATACAAATAAGTCGAATTAATGATTCGATAAATCCTAGAGACTAGCAAATTATGGAAATCACATTTGTTTATCGCTTGAAATATCTTAGCAACTGCTTAATTTATATGATAATGATGTCTTTTTTATAAGACCTGGATATAATTTTTAGCTTCTGGCAAGAGTAGAGACAATGTTTTCTATAAAAACTTACTGCCCAATGCTTTTAGATTATTTGATATATGATTGTGAATGAGAATGCTAATTAAGATAATTTCATGATGAATATAAAGCAGCATTTCCCATAACTGCATTGAGACCATCTATGTGAACAGTTGTAGTTAAGGACTTATCATAGCTTAGTGGTAAGGCGAGCTCTTCAGGACCAAAGGTCTCGGATTCGATCCCACTCACTTTTAAATAAAGTGTAATGAATACACTTCTGCATTGCTTATCTGATGTGAGTTAAGAGGTTGGTAGTTTTCTAGATGCCCTTCCATGGCTCTATTTGTGAAAAATCCTTTTTAAAGGCAATCAACGCATTGAATATTTAAATGAAACGGAATAGCTTTCGGTCTTTAGGCTGTCCACCGAGTTGTGTCAAAATCACGTCTACAGCTATATAAATAAGGTATACAGCAGATACAAACGATTTTAACAAGTTCCTCACTGGTCATGATTCCTTTGGAACCTATAGAAGACGATTCCATGGGCAAGATGACATCTGCCCACATGATGGAGAGACTCAAGACGTCAATCACCTCATATTCGACTGTAAGCACTACACTGATGTCAGGACACGCCATTTCCCAAGTTCTGCCAGAGCTGATAGAGCCCCACAATTACTCTCCAACAAAGGCTTCCGGAAGTGGATCCAGGAGATTCTACTACAAGAGATGCACTACCAACTTACTGGCTGACTCCACCTCTTCTGTTCTCTGTACATGTGTAAAATTTCTTATCTGTATTTAATCTGGTATCATACTGTTTTGTAACCTTGTCTGTTTTAATTTTTATAGGCCAAATTGGCCCCCATCTTCCAGTCAGAGCGAGTTCCAATGAACGTCTCTCTCGCCCCATCATTTTGAGCCTTTTTTTATAGTGGTTTGGGTCACCCCACCACTTGCTGCTAGTTCTTTCGGTCATTTGACCTTTGCGACCACCTGAACCTTGGCTTCGGCCTTGGGGTGCATCTCTTGACTGGATTACGCAACGACGTTCACTCACCGCATACCTTCGGGTGTGTCAGTGTTCCATTAAGAAATCGTACCATAAATATGAAATAAAATCCCTTAAAATTTTTTTGGCATTTATAGATTTATGGTGCGTGATATAACATTTTTCAAATAATCAAAAAAAAATCTATAATTGATCAAATAAGAATTCCGATGAACTTAATCATTAATCATTTTATTCTGAAAGACGAATTACATTTTTTAGTTCATATAAAAACATCTGGTACGCTTATTGTAAAATATTTCTGTTATGATTGAAATTATCTTCAATCTTATTGAAGATAATTTCAATATCACAATATCACAATTGTGATATGCAATAAAGCAATATCATAATTGTGATATTGCTTTATTGCATATCACAATTATGATATGCAATAAAGCAATATCACAATTATGATATGCTTTATTGCATATCATAATTGTGATATTGGAAAAGTGATTTAAGAGTTAGATTTGGTATAAATATAAATGCTAAGAAAAATCTAAACTTAATTCCGATTTCATATGTTTTAAAATGATAATAGATTCTTTGGAAAGTAATTTCGTTTTTCCCAACCGTGTGTGGGTCTGTTTTTCTTAGTGAGGAATCATGCTACAACTAGAAAGATGGCAAAAAGTGTTGGACTGTCTTAGACACAGTATACTAGTATATAATTAGTGGTACAAGAGTATAGTGCCTAATTCAATAAAATATTTATTCGCTATTCGTTTTTCGTTTTTATATAAAATGAAATTGCTTTCCTAATAACCAAAATAGGGAAAGGAGAATTTCCAGCAAAAATTATAACTTATATTAGACTCTTCTTTCTAGGTTTCAAATCACATACAGGTGTTTTGATATTTAAACATTTTACTATTCTTTTCCACAATATATTTAAATTAATTAATATTCACTTGATTATTATATTTGAGTGCTTAACTGAATAGGCAGGCTTTTCTTTTATTTACATGCTCTTAAGCATTCATTCTTAAACATTTTTATTTATATAAAACAAGTTGAGAATAATTTTTCTAACATTGATATAAGTTTATAAGAAAAAGATGTATGCTTACCTTAGTTTCTGCTATTTAAGTTTAGAGGACAAGTTTTACTCTCTTTTGCCACAGAAAATTAAGTGTTTGCCAACATTTACTTGCCCAAAGCCAGGCTCAGTTCTCAACCTGCGCAAGACAAGAAAGTCTTCCGAAAAGTAAACCGAGCGTAAATTTGGTTTCTGTTCTTTACAAAAAGTGCCTGCAGTGCCTGCAGGTTTCTAAAGGAAATTTTGCAAAAATGCACCTGTTAATAAAAGAGAAACTTACATAGAAGATAACTTCTAATCGGAGGGGGGGGAGGGAGGACACAGTGTCAGCATCCCAGCTCACTCGCAGATGGAAGGAAATCTTGTGAAAAGTTCTTATATAACGGACGCACAAAAGAAGGCTCTTTTAAAAATGTTTGATAAACTGTTGCCAAAATGTTGGGAGTGCAAGAAATGCAAAATATATAAAGTAAATAAAATTGGAAAATATTTTAAAATTTATAAGTTGCGACTGCTGCTCACATGTGACCTAAATAAAAATTTATTCGCAACTAATTAAAATTATATTGTAAACATATATAAATTTTTGGAAATGAGTAAATGAATTCATAAGTTTAAAAAAACTGGAATTTATGGGTAACTTTATCACCAATAAAAAATGCAGTCTGGTTAATTACTTTGATACATGGCACTAATTTATTAAATGTTCTTAAATATCATAGATTACATACTTTTAAACATCATGTTTTACTAAATTACTGCTGTTTCAATTCAATATATGTATATATATATATATATATATATATATATATATATATATATATATATATATATATATATATATATATATATATATATATATATATGTATATTAGTTATTTAAAAATAGATTTTAAGCAAATTCATGGCATCCAAGGACCTAAATTCCAGTTTTTTTTACTAGAATTAGTAAAACTAAATTAACATTCATACTAAATTGATAACATGAAACATTATTAAAATAACTTAATTTCATGGGAATATTTCTGAATATTGACGAAATGGATTTTGGAGAAATTGCTTTTTATTAAAATTTTGATGTAAAAATAACTTCTTAACAAATATAATTTGTTCAACAGAATAAACATAATCTGTATAAGAAATTATGTATTCGAAAAATACTTTTTTAACTAACATGATAGCTTATGAAATTGTGACATTTTTTTTCAATTAAAGTTGTTCATATATTCTTTGAAGTCAAAAATTTTAATACACAATTCAACAAGTATATGTTTCCTTATAAAACTAAAATTCCAAAAGTGTAATCAATTGCTATAGTAATGTAGATACTATATATATAAAATCTTGAAAAGTTTGAATAGAGTGGTTTCTGTATATAAGAAATATCATTTATTAAAAAAGTTAATTGCGTCTTTGAATTAGAGCCATGATATAACATATAAATGCGTTATAAGGAACATTTAAGTTTAAATTAAAAAATCAGGAAAAATTGCTTTTTCATGATGCATATGAATGCAATTAATTTCAAATATCAAATTGAAAAAAATACATACTCAGTACTTAACACATAATTTTATAACGCCTTGTGAAACAATAACTTTGAAATAAGCGATTTATAAGTTTTAATTTAGTGCATACTTCGATTATTAGAAAATAGTTATTTATAAAAACAGAATCCTCATTCTGTGTGCCCACTGAGTTTTTGTATGAGATTGAATTGAGGAAAAAAGCTCATATCGGATTTTTGGTCTCTTTCTATGTTGCTTTTAAAAATTTGTGTCATTTCAGAGTCAATATAATTAATTTCAACAGCAGTTTATGCTTATTTAAGAACAGTGTAGAGCTGCATTTGGCGACGATGATCCGAAAATCTGCTGGCTTTGAGCTACATGCCTTGAGCCTACATATGTGGTCATTTCTGTTCTTTAAACTTGTCCTCTGTCTTTGCGGAACGGTGGGGAATAGAGGAAAAATAGCTATACTCTCGGATTCTCTGTTTTTTCAGTGTTCCAGGATCTTATTAAAATTTAAGTTGTTTTTTTTTAATCACAAAGATTTTTAGCCAGCAATTGTTTCTTCAATTGCCTCAATTCGATTCGCCACCCACAAGTAATTCATTCGAATATAAGTGAAATGAATTCGACTTCGATCTTTCATTGCTTCATGTCTAAAGAGAGGTTTTAAACTTACCCAGACTCGCTGAAGTTGTTTTTCAGATGACTTAGTTTATGTTAGAAAAATGTTCCTTTATGTAAATACTTATACCTTAAAATTTGAATTATTTTTTGATTTAACATCAACAATAATCTGTTTACAAGATAATATTTATAAGACAGCATTAATAAGCTATTAACAAGAACAATTTATGCATTAGAAGAAAATTCCTTCAGAACACCGCATTAAGTTAAAAACAAATTTAACTCTTTTTCACCAAAAAATATATAAGAATAAGTTAATTCGATTATTTTTGGCTGTTTCGTTTTAAAAAATCAAACATATTAAACATAGTTAACTTTTTCAGAAATGCAATCAAATAATGTTATCTGATTGTTAATGTCCTTCACTGATTTTTATTAAAAATATTATGCAAAAATTAATTAAAAATATTTTTTCCATTTTTGATAATGATTAAAAATTTTTGATACACATGTATAAAGCGAGAATAATTATTTAATTGAAGTGTAACTATTTGCAACTCTTGTTGCTTATTGAGGCTAATTTTATTTGTTTCAGAAACTTCTCAAGTTGTCCAAAAATTTTAACTGCTTTAAAGGAAACTTTTGATGTTCACTATCATTATGTAATTAATTGCAGTTTGACGAAATTTTTCTGTATTTAATTAAAGTGTTCCTGTTGGCAACACTAAATGCCCACTTGTTTTCCGATTGTCCACGACAGATATTGGCTGGAAACAAAATTAATGAGTTTTGTGAAAGTGCTGATAACAAAATTAATTTGACTCAACTTTTCCTCAATTATTTTAAGATAATTAATTATTCTGTCATAGGTAACAAATACCATCTCTTTCACTTAAAAGATTTCATACAGACATCGACACACACACACACATTCTCTATAAGCGTCACATATCAGCGTGTCACATAGTTTAAATGCAACTTCATAACAATAGTTTAAAAATTTTAATTTAGATAATTTCTTTTCAAACATCTTCTTTTCTTTGGTATCGATTTTTGTCCATTATTTTAATTGCATATCACTTTTGATTACTCATCGAATTCATTTAGATTTCCAATAACGGGAAAGTTTTGCAGTTTTTCAGAGTGCTTTTTTAAAATTTCTGAATTTTTTACATATAAGCTGTTTTACACATATAAGCAGTTTTTGTTAAACTTCATTATTAACTTAGAAAGAATCACCAGAATATTTTTAACTTATAAAAGCAGTATGAAAATTTGAATTTCCTTAAATTTATGTTTCATTTATATTTTGACAATACTTTCTCATGCGCATGTCTATGAAATGAATTCAGAAATTTTGCGATATTTTACATTAATTTTTTCCTCGAGTATATTTACTTCGCTGTCATGAAATTGTTTCTCTTTCCCAATTATTTCTAAAAAATCTCATTTTTTCTATGTCATTTAATAAATTTCTTTCATTTTCCTAGTTAAGGGCTTTATTTTAAAATCAGAGCAATCAGGATATGGTTTTTACCATTTTCATGGCAATTTTTAAATGATGATCTTATTTTATGTGAGAAAGACCTAGTTTGATGATGCAATATTTATAAATTTCAGACTGTAGAATCATCATTAGTCCTGTTTCTCTTTCAGTAATTATGTGAGCTAGTTACTGCAAAGATAAGTTATTTAAATTATTTAGAAAACACCATTTAAGCATAATACTGGCAAAGACGTTGTTTAAAAATAAGAGTTTTTATTAAGAGAACAGAATGAACGTAAGCGTTAAGGTCTTTATATCAAAAAACTAAAATTTTTTACATTTATTAGCGTTTAATTTATATAATATTTAAGCATGTTATTCATTAAGTTACTCACACACAATGTTATACATTTTTTAAAACAATTTATATCAGATTTATAAGCAGTCGTCAGTAGCGACATCTACAATGTGTATAAAACCGGAGATTTGGCAGCAGTTATCTCATACTCAATTTCCGTTTCAATGTTGTTTTCAGCAAAGAAAGTTGTTGTAATGCCTCGTGTAAGAAGAAAAAATGCCTATCAGCACGTGTCTGACTTTGATCGAGGAAAGATTATAGCCTACTGGGATTGGGGTTTATCGTACCGCAATATTGCTGCTCGCGTTGGTCGAGACCCCATGACTGTTAGCAGAATATGGAATACATGGGTTCAGGACAATCATACGGAACGTCATGCAGGATCTCAGCGAACCACCATCACCAACAGCAGAAAAGACAGACATCTTATCCGCATGGTCACAAGGGATCGCACAGCCACGTCACGAACCCTGAGTCGAGAAATGGAGTCATTTGCAAGGCAAGTTTCTGCTCGAACAGTTAGACGACGTTTGCAGCAGCATGGATTGTCAGCACGGCGACCATGGCTTTGGCTACCATTGACGCTGCGTCACAGATAGGAGCGACTTCAATGGTGTGATCAGCGACGAACCTGGACGCGGGAATGGCATCACGTCATCTTTAGAGATGAATCTCAGTTCTGTTTACAGGACCATGATGGCCGCATCCGTGTTTGGAGGCATCGTGGAGATCACGCCTGGTCAAGCTTGCATTGGACATCGCCATACTGGCCCATCTGCTGGAGTGATGGTATGGGGTGCCATTGGATACACGTTTCGATCACCTCTTGTTCGCATTACCGGACTTTGAACAGCAACCGTTACATTTTCGATGTGTTAAGGCCAGTGGCTCTACCCTATCTTCGAGGCCTCCCTAATGCTTTGTTTCAACAGGATAATGCACGACCGCATGTTGCCCGTACTGTTCTGAACTTCCTTGATACAGAACAGGTTCGACTGTTACCCTGGTCAGCACGTTCTCCTGATCTGTCATCAATTGAGAAATTGTGGTCAATGGTTGCCGAGCGATTTTCACGCCATCACTCACCATCCACTACTGTCGATGAACTGTGACATAGTGTTGAAGCTGCATGGACTGAGATCCCCGTACATGCCATACAATCTCTGTTTGACTCCATGCCTAGGCGGATAAATGCTGTTATTGCAGCCAGAGGTGACTGCTCTGGGTACTGATTTCTCGAGATGTATGCAACCTAAATTCCTGTAAATCTAATCACTTGTTCTTTCCACTATAATGTATGTGCCCAATAAATATCGTTCTGTTATTTGCATTCCTTCTTGGTGTAGCAATTTTAATGCCCAGTAGTGTATATATATATATATATATATATATATATATATATATATATATATATATATATATATATATATATATATATATATATATATATATATATATATATATATATATATACACACACTACTGGGCATTAAAATTATACAGAGAGAGATAGATAGATAGATCGATGATAAATTATTGAAATTTTAAATTTTGTGTTTCTGCTTTTATTTTAAATGAAAAGGAAAAAATTGTTTAAACGATATCTCATTAATTTTCCACAAAATGATAAGTTTGTTAAAAAATATTCTCAATTTTGTTAAAGAATACTCTAAAAATTAACAAAATTACTTTCTAAACTTTTTCCTTTGAATTAAACTTATTTAATATTTGAATATAAAAAAGTCACTATATAAGTTTTTACAGCAAGTTAAAATTATCCCTCACAAGATAAATTATATCCATAAATATCGTCCTGAAAAATACTCTTCTTTAAAGAAACATTTTTTAATGCAAAGATCTATTTTTTTTCTTCTTTAATATTTTTATGTATAACAAGAGGGCAACTGTGACACGCGATTTCCTGTGATTCTTTTAGGCTTACTGTATACATTGTCTAAAATATGATGGTGTTATTTCTCATTCGAATAAAAGACTACACAAAACATTCTTCACGCCATTTTATATTGAGGCCTTCGTGATATCACGCTATCATATATGCGTCGTTGCCATATTTGCATATAATGAAAGTTCTACAAAAGAGTCCCATTATCACAAGTAATCTAAAATTTAAGTTGGATCATAATTGCATCTTAAAAAATAACAATAACTCATTATTTCAGTTTTATTCCATTTTTCTTAAAACAAGAATAAACATCTGCAAAATTGACTTTTTTTTAAATAATTACTTCATGTAATGTAATAAATATGCAAAGCAATACTTAAGAATTATTTAAGCTGAAATATAATCGATTCTAGGTCAAATAGGAAATAACAATTTTTTATTTTTTGATTCGTTTTAAAAATATTTTCTTCTTTACAGCTAATTTTTTATGTAAAAAGATATAAATTTTAGGATACGGGTAGCATTTTAAGTGATTCACAATAGATTAAATTTATATTTAAAGTACTTTTCAATTCTTCATGTTTACGCGCATATTTATACTCCTATTTATCTATCCATATATACATTCATAAAAAAAGTATTACCCAGCTTTATTTTTGATTGATTTAGTTTAATATTTATAATAATGAAAATCACAAATATATGTCATATAACCCAAAAATAATATTATTTATACACTAATTTTATTGAATTTATTTATTTTTCACAATGCATTCTAACCAACTGAAGTTGCTAAAATCAACTAGGGAGAGGCTTGTAATTTTGAACTGTTGTGAAGGGATCAGATCAAAATCTGATTTGTAGCTAATCTCTTAGTTAAATTTCTAACTCAATAACAAAACGTAGATAAATTAAACTGCAAAGTTTTGTATTCTTAAACTCTCACATTATTCTATATAAGAACTAGCTGTCTTATATACAGAGCAACTGTTTTCTATCGGGTTAATATAGTCTTGAAATTTTTATTGATTTTATGTACTTAATTACTAATGCATTTTTTAATGCATTTAGTTACAGATTGTTAATTGAAATAAAGATATGCACATTACATTCTTTTTTCCAACAATATGGCAATTTTAGTGCAAAAGTAAGTAGCAAATTCTTCTAACATTAATTTTGTGAACAGAAAAAACTTCATCCTGAAATAATATGTGAATAGTGTGATAAAGAAGTGAAGGTTGTATAATTCCCTGAAAATCAAATTTTTTTTTTATTTTCTTGATAAAATTTTTAATACGATAAAATGCCTTAAACCTCTTAGAACTTCTTAAGACTTTATTTAATAAATAAAATAAAATAAGAATGCTTATTTGGAAATGTAATACTGCTCAAAAGTGTGTTAATACTAACTAATATTTTTGCCACTAGATAATACTTTTACATTGAGGCGCACACGCATAATTATCAAGAAACATAAATTGTCTTGTTACACAATCTGTCATAACATATTATTATAATGTGTTAATAATTTCGAACAAGAATATTTTTGCCTTTGGCAAGTAGATTCATTCAATTAAGTTTTAGAAATCAATAAAAGTGGAGTTTAGTTTCTTTACACACACATATCAACAGGAAGTTAAGCTTTTCATTCCTTTGATAACCTATAATAATCAAGACAGTCAATCATAACTTCGATTTTTTAGAGCTACAAATTTTTACATCCTAGTCATGTTATATTGAATTATAATTTCTGCGATAGTTGCGGTGTTCCGATACCGAAAACAGAACATTTTTTACTTGGCTGTATTTGCAACAAGCTATCAGATTTCTTACTTTCCGTACTACAACAGTTACATTTGAGGGAAAAGATTTCTGCCAAAAAGGCTTAAGGACTTCTCATTCCAACTGTATTTCGATTCAATCAATACCTCTGTGCCTGAAGCCCCGGTAGAATTGCGAGTGGGTAATATTTCAGAAAGCGATCCATCTCACGTACTCTCTTAAACTTCCAGTTTCTTGAAGATCACGCAACTCAATTTCTTGTCAGAGATAGGATTGTAAATCAATTTGGAAGTTCCGGCATCCCCAAGGTGGGTGGGATAGGAAATAAATTAGGAACCAACGATCGGTTCACTTCCACTAATGTCACCTGTCTTGTCTAGGTTCTGGAAATAAAACAAATTTCCAAATAATACTTGGGACTCTACTATTATTTTGTGAAGCTTCATAAAGTAAAAATTATTTTCGTCGCTAATATTATATGTGAACCAAGGCTTTATGAAAGTGTGTCGCTCACAAATAAGTAATGGCAATTACTTCTAGTTTAGGATACCTGGAAAACATGGCATTATGTGGCCTCAGCAACAATAAAAATATCTTATTATATACTATTCCTATGAGGTCATATACTATATGAGACAAAAAATTAAAAATTGCTTGCATTTAATAAGATGATCATTAATTAATCATATTACATCGAACAAACTAAAAGAAAATTATTATTTCAAAAGATGCAGCATTTATTAAAAGCTGAATACTTTTGATAGAAAGATTATCCTTTCAGTTATTGCTCATAGATTTGAATTCAAATGCTCAATTATAATTGCTTGATCATCAACCAATCCCTTGATCATCTGAACAGTATTTGTAACACTCATACAATTTATTTATATCATTCCTTTTTATGAAAGAAGAAGAATATTATTAATACAAAGTTATAAACACGTCTTCTAAAATGTGTACAAAAGCATAAATTATAAATGTGGAAACAAAGTTGCATCATAAAAATTATCTGAATAAAATACCTGTTTGCATTTAATCTAAAAGAAAGAATGAGTAAGTAAATATAGTTACTTTTTTTCTTTCAATATTTAAGTGTATTAGAATTGAAAATAATTTAAATAACCTTAATTTTTAAATATTTAATTAAAATTATTCCTATTTAAATTATTTGAAATTGTTTTGATTTTGGAGGCTCATTTTTTTAAGTATTATATTTATAGTCCTAACAAACACGTGAAATTAATCTAGAGAAATGCTTTAATAAAGAAATAGTACTATAATGTTAGGAGTAAGTCACATAATTATTCATGTCAGCTCAACTTTGTTTCCTTTTATTGTACTGTATTTATCATCATCAGACACAGTGGAATGATATTTTACGTACAATATGTATACCAAAACTATGTATCGTAAATCAAAAATGTACAACAGTATTTATCGAAAATAAATGAAGATTTTTTGCATTCAAACTGTTTAAATAAGAATTTTATATTTTTCCCTTTGTATGCTATCGTGCTTTATTTTTACGTCACATTTGTTATTCCCGCTGCTTTTTTGGAGACCTTGTCTACAAAGGTCAATCTACATAATTTACAGGGAATGAGCATTATCCTGGAAAACTAGCAGGCAAATGAAATTCACATTTAACTCATTATTTAAATTAGCTCTATTCTTTACTAATGAAACACCATATTGTCAATATTCAAGGGACAGTTACCAACTTTATCAATATTAGAGAAAAATAAAGAAATGAAGTGAAGGAACTGCTATGTGATCAAAAATGAGAGAAAGGGAATCAAACTTCTCAAAGAACTCTTGGTGATCCCATCTTTTGTGCCAGAAGGAAAAAAATTACCAAGTTGAAATAATGTTTCTTAATAAGGAATAAATAATTTATCGTTTATAAGTACGATTATTCCTAACTTATAGTTTGAATTATTTTCTTAAAATATTCACTTGTAAAAACAAAGTATTTTGAAAAAGATCAATGGATTCAAAATACAAATTTAAATGTTAGAATGATTTTCTTAAAATAAATTTTCGAAAAAATATTACCCAGTGTCATGGCAACTAAAAATTCTCATGAAAAAAAAGAGTCGTGAAAATTTTGTGAATGAAAAATTAGTATTTCTGAAATATGAATGGTTGCTAGACTTTTTAAGTTCTATTAATGAACTTTTCAGTACAAGCACCAAAACTCAAAAGATTGGAGTTACTTATGAAACCAGAAAACCGTTTATCATCTATATATCTAATACGAGGGTCACTCGGAAATTTTTGTGAAACAACTAGGTTTTTAAAGTTATACTTACAAAATCTTAGGTGTGTTCAAAGTAGTCTCCTCCAGCATTAATGCACTTTTGTAGACGAATTTTCCACAGATTAAATGCCTCAAGCCATTCATTTCTTCGAAGAGACGAAAAAAATGCATTTATATCCACATCAATCTCTTCTTCTGAATGAAAACGACGTCCACGTAAGTTCTTTTTTAGATTAAAGAATAACTAGATCTGGAATCTAGGTCTAGAAGAATAACTAGAACTAGATCTAGAAGAATAATTAGCTAGATCAGGTGAATACGGCGGATGTTCGATCACTTTAATTTGATTTTGTTAAAGAAACTCAACTGTTAATCCGGCTGTATGTGAAGATGCATTGTCATGGTGAAGCATTAGTCTCCTAACATTCAGTTCTTGTAGAATTTCTGGAAGACATTTAGTGTTATACTAGTCTTCTGTGCTTCCAACTTGATGGCTTTGACCAATCCCGTACTTCTGAAGAAAACGGCATACATCACTTTTTTCAGTGCGCATTGATTTTTCACCATTGTCGGCGTGGAATCATCTTCAAATACCCATACTTTGCTTTCTTGACGTGTTGAAACTTCAGAAAACGTATGTACGTTTCATCACCTGTTACTATTTTAGAAATGATGCGGTGGCCACCATCATTCAGCATATTAAGAGTGTCTTTACTGATTCTGACACGCTCCTCTTTTTGGTGCTCAGTTAGATTATGGGGAACCTAACGTCAAACTACTCTTTTCATATGTAATTCTTCATGAATGATTTTGTGTACGGCTGCGGATCCAATGTTAAGTTCATTCTGTATCATTTGATAGGTACATTTTTCGTATGGCAGACACATTATGCGGGATTACTGCTGACGGCAGCCTTCCTGTGTATTCTTCCTCCTAAAGAAAATTGCGACCTCTTCTAAATTCTCTAAGCCATCTGAATACAGTAGCACGAGCTGGAGATTCAACACCAAATGCTAATTGCAACCGTTGAACGCATTCTTCTTGATTTAATCCTGCTTTGAAATCGTAGCGCAAAAAATCATAGCGCAAAAATGTTCTCGCGTCAACTCCATTTTCTCTTCTGTTTAAAATTTATTCCACGCTAAACAAGTTGAAGTTAGTCAGTAAAAAATCGTCTTCTGTGTTAAAATACTTTGTACTTTAAAATTAAACCCTTATTTTTATTTTGTAAATTCTCGTCCGCGCGTATCTCAAATATTTCAGAGTAACCCTCGTATATATATGTATATATATATATATATATATATATATATATATATATATATATATATATATATATATATATATATATATATATATATATATATATATATATATATATATATATATATATATATATATATATATATATATATATATATATATATATATATATATATATTATATATATATATATATATTTATATATATATATATATTTATATATATATATATATATATATATATATTTATATATATATATATATATATATATATATATATGTATATATATATATATATATATATATATTTATATATATATATATATATATATATATTTATATATATATATATATATATATATATATATATATATATATATATATATATATATATATATATATATATATATATATATATATATATATATATATATATATATATATATATATATTATATATATATATATATATATATATATATATATATATATATATATATATATATATATATATATATATATATATATATATATATATATAAACAGTATGTCTTCTTTCCAACTTTCTGTTTATAAATATATATATATATATATATATATATTTATATATATATATATATTTATAAACAGAAAGTTGGAAAGAAGACATACTGTTACTTTTAAACTTTTTTGATACTATTTCTTGTCACGCACAATTGGTATCTAAATTGCATTTTTTATAGATTCAATAAGATGGCTTGAAATAATAATTGTTTTGTTCTTGATGGTTTTCAGTTAATACATCAAATACTTAAATATATCAATATAATAAAATATATCAAACATTCTTTTGTCCAAATTTTTAAAACTTGGTTATTGGAATCGCATCATCAAAATTGTACTGAATTTATATTTTTACAATTCTAACAAAATTGCTTTCAAGATAAAATAAAACCTTAGATGCAAAATCTTGCCCTTCAAAGTGAACTTAAAAACCATAAAGAAATTTTTCTAGGAAGTGCATTTTTATCAATACATTTTCTTTAAATTCAAAAAAATCTTTCGCTTTTACATTTTCTCAGTTTTTTATTTTATTTTACATTTTTATTTATTTTACATATATGACAAATATCCCGATGTCCAAAAGTGCTGATCTCAGAAGCAAGGGGGCAAAGGGTTTGATTGACATTTCTTGTATCACAATGTTCTCAGTGTCTCACAGTGCTTCTTTCTGGTGTGAAAACTGGAAAAAATTTCACGCCCACAATCTCCAGATTCAGCATAGGTCAGTATTTCATCGCCAGGGATGGAACATGTCAAGGAAAGAAATTATATGCGCATATTTTTGAATGCGTAACATAATATTGAGCTCTCTAAGCGACATATTTTTCAATCCTGTTTCAAATTTTTGCGCACTAATGTGAATTTAATGTCTAAAGTTTCTGTCAAATTTCCAATAGCTTTACAAGTAAAGACGATAAAATGATTATCTTTAATAGGGAAAAATGCACTTAATTACTCAATCAACCAATGGTATCAAAGAAATAGTTGTTATTTTGCTGCTATAAAACTACAAATTGAAGAAGAAAAATTCATTTGTTGCATATTATTACTAATCATATTGCAGCAGACTGAAATTGTCAGTTTTGAATATTTCTAATATTAAATTTGCTTCTTTATTATTGCTTCGGGTATTCAAGTTGTAGACAAATATACAGAGCTTACACTATCTCAAATAATATTCTTTATCGTTATCTAGTACGCATTTAATTTATATTTTTCCAATCGTTAAAATTCATCATTTTCTGATTTATTAAGGATTGAAATCATGTAATGCATTATTTTGAAAAAGCACTAGAGCTAATGAATTCTAAATAAAATAATTGTTTATTTTTGTTCATTTCTAAGCTACAATATTCATATATACAATAAATATTTTCCTATCCATTGGCAATGATAACAAAAGATAAGATTTATGTGTGATCAAAAATATCTAAAATCTGATTATTTAGCATATATATATATATATATATATATATATATATATATAACGAATATATATATATATATATATATATATATATATATATATATATATATATATATATATATATATATATATATATATAACGAATATATGAGGAAAAACAGATTCTGTTAGCATTACTTATTACTTTCATCTTGGGTCACTGATTTTTGCCAACACTATTAACGACTTCTGAAGAAGTTAATGGTGTTGTACTAGTTTATATATATATATATCTTATTGTTTTTTAGTTATATTGTTAAACAAGTGAATTTCCCAAGCTATACACGCACATGCAGTACAAGGATTGGACAAAATAACATAAACACTTGTCAAAACAATAGTACTCGAACAAAACTTCTCATAAAATATTTCCGCCCACTAGCAAAGAAGGGTGCCAACAAGCGGATATGAATATAAAAACATCAATTTGCTGCAAGCATTATGGCTGACCTCTCTGATTTCAAGAAAAGCTGAGTGACAAAGACAAAAAGATTTTTTAGCAGACTGCGACAAAAAACAGCATCTCAGACAACATCTGAGATTAACACACAATCACTGGATGAGTTTCATTAAAAACTAAACTGCGTCTGCCGGATGAGGAAACTATTCACGGCAGAGTAGCTATTTTGAAAAAAGATTTATGAAACTATGCAATGCTTTGAAGCAATGCATGTCGCGCAATAAGCTTGAAAATTGAGCATAAGAACGATGGGAAAATCTAATAATTTCAAACGAATCGTCGTTTACATTATTTCCGATAACTGGGAGTGTTTACCTATGTAGAACGAAGCCAGAACTTATAAAGTTGACAGCCTTTGACCTAAGATTAAGCATGGCAGTAATTCAATGATGAACGTAGCTTGCGGTATAGCTCAGTGATCTTGAATCACGTGTTGGTCCGTGTGACTGTGTTGCAGGATAGGATGATTTGGTATTTCAGCCGCCTTATTCAACCTTGCAAACTTTGTTTTCTCATAAACCTGTGGGACTGCCAGATACCGATTTTATGAACAATACGAGGAATATATAGATTGCATAACTTTCAAATCAGTTTGTGTGCCACAATATTGGGTCGTATTTTGGTTACAGTTGTTAGTTATGTAAAAAAATTCATTAGACGTAGATTTTGAGAGTGAATAGTGTCATTATACATCTGAATGTGGGCATGCAGAAAGTGAATCTAGGATTGTAACAAAAGACAAAATGCCTATTTTTTGCTGTAGTTGCAAAGAAACCCTCAGAAACGACATATGTTACATAATTGCATAGCACAGAATGAATTATATGTATTAAAATTAGCTGATTGAACATGAATTTTTAAAAAGATATTTGCAAATTTTTAAATTAGTAAAGTATCCGAGTTCAATGGAAAGAATATTTTCATCTAAAAACAATCAATCATGTTTAAAAATTCTTTGGAGGGAAGAAAAAATCGCTCTAACCTTCTTGATTGATTACAGCGGAAGATGTCATAAGCTCATGCAGGATTGCTATTAAGTACGTTTACTCAATTAGGCAAGACATGAGTTTGAGACAAGATAATTCTGTACTTGGGTTGATTGATCTGGTATTGATCATACACGGCTTGGCTATATCATTATCAGCAGTGTAACCATAATAAGAAAAAAATAGTTTCTGAAATTATGTGATTCTCAATTATTTATCTTTATAATGATACTAAATAAGAGCCTTCTAAATTAAAGGGAAATAAATCAAGCATCTGCAATTTAACACCGATATTTTTACATACTAGAACCTGATTTTAAAATAATTATTTAATGCTTAAATAATAATCATTTATGTTATACTTTAATTTCAACGTTTTTACTTTTAGTTGAAATAAACTTGAATTGGAAATAGATTGAAGGAAATTGAGGACTTTTCTTTAATAAAAATTAATATATGGACATTACTTAAATAAAATAGATAAATAAAAGTTAAAGTAATAATTTTGATAGTTTAATTAACTAATAAAAGGATTTACAAAAAAAATAATTTTTTTTACGTATTTTATTTTAGTATATTAATTTAAAACAATTTGATTTAATATTAACAGTAAAATTAGGATTTATAAGAAAACCAAACATTTTACTGAGAATAATTATAATGATTATTAAAATTCATTGCAATTATTTCATCTAAAAGGAAGAATACTGCCGTTAATTAAACTGAAAAATATTGATACTATGATTCTTATGAAATTTAACTTATTTAATTTTATTTATTTCTATATTTGTTTTTAAAAAGAAAATATTTCCATTCTTCAGTATCCCATAACATAAATGTTATTTTAAATAAAATAAAAAGATCATTTCCAGATTTTTAATGCATTGTAACTAAATGTGCAGTTTCAATACTTATGCGTATTTATACAATTACAGATATTTATTTGATGTATTCTGATATGTAAACAAAACTTAATCGTAAATAAATGTGGTGACTCTTCTGGTAGATTTGGAAAAATATATTGCTTCAAAATTATACATAAACTGTTAAAAGTACTAAACTTTATATATTAAATCTAATATTAAATGCATATTTTTACACAGAATTTTTATAATCTGCTTTACTTTCTGAATAATATAATTATCAACATTCTCATTAAGGAAAGTATATGTAATCATAACTACAGCACTCATATAATGAATTTGTGTTAAATTTTGCTATAAATTAATTGTTTTTCAGATTACGTATTTAATTAGTTCTCAAAAAATGTGACTGCTATAAATTTTAGGAAAAGAAAATTATGTTTTTTTTTGTTAAGATCTTTTTAACTACTAATTTATTATTAAAAAGGAGACTCTGTTTCTGTAAAATTAGTTTAGAAAATAAATATCAGTCTTACATTTTTAATGTTCTTTTAATATTAAAAAATTCATTTCTACGTTATTAAGCAGTTCAAATAATAAAATAAAAAATAAAGAATTTATCACTGCATGAAAAACTGAAATATATTTAGAAGATGTTTTTTTTTTTTAATTTTCAGTACATTATCGTTTTTCTACAGAATTATTTATAGTACTAATATTAATGAAATTTTACTAGAAGATAAAATTATTTTAATGTTAGTATAGAGAAGATAAATTATGTAAGAAAGATAATATAAATATCTCATTTTATTTCCTATTTCACAATGAAATGTATAAGACATTTATGAGATGAGTTTTTTAATTATTTAAAACTATGATAAATCATGATTAAATATTTGTCTATTAAGAAGTCAGAATCAACGATGTGAACAAACACTTTCAAAGAGAAGAATTGAATCATTACGTGAAAAAAATTCATGGAATATATTTCCATCAAAGTCTAGAAAGATTAGAGGATTTCAATTCAGCATTCACAGTAAACTTAGTAGCGAATAAAACAATTTTGTACATGAATTCACTTATATCAAGTCTGGAATTTCGCAGTAGATTTTCCTCGCACAAATCTAAAAGAGATACAATCTAGAATTCTGAAAAAATCATTCAAGAATGAATGAATCAGAATGACCTTACCATGAAAAACATTTTTAAAGCCTTTCTTTGCCATTCGGCTGAGAGAATTCTATGAAGAAATATATATTGATGTGATATTTCAATCTAAACATTACAGAATATTATATAAAACATTAAGTATACTCATTTGCCTTAAACTATATCAGAGAATATTACGATTAAATTCGATAAATGCTTGTTAATTAGTTAATAGTGATTAATAAATTGAGATTATTTTATATATATATATATATATATATATATATATATATATATATATATATATATATATATATATATATATATATATATATATATATATATATATATATATATATATATATATATATATATATATATATATATATATATATATATATATATATATATATATATATATATATATATATATATATATATATATTGTCATCCTATCGTAAGCATTATTTGATTCTTACTAACTGTTGTTGCTTACAAAACCATAAGAAAGAGGAAATAAGCAACTTCTGTTAATCAGAAAAAAATTGGATTCCCCTGCACTAATTCTAAGGGTAGATGAACAACCCACCATTGCTCTACGTTTCTTTATCTAGAATTATATTCAAACGAAATATCTATATAAGTGCAGTATAATATGAAATATTCCAACTTCAAAGTTACCGGAGTTTAAAATGCTAAAATCTTAATATATTTTAAAAAAATTCAATTTAATTTGTGATGTTTAATTTTCGTATCCTTTGTACATAGGAGAATTCCTTGGCACTCTGTTGGATATCAAATGTGACCATAGCTCCTAGACTTCTACGGCTAGACTAACAAATGGCCACATTAGTTGTAATTTCAATAACTATCACTTTAATCCTAATATCCTTTATACACTCTATATTTTCATATTACAGCTGTAGCCATTCTTATAATTGCAATATTTTTAATAGCGCATTGAATATGCATTGAGATATTTTAACATTAATATAAATATGCATGATCGTTGGGTGTTTAACTATGCGAAACATTTTGTTCGAAAAACAAAGTTAATTGTTTCAATTTTTATAACATTCAACGGCAAAGCAAATAATAGGTCCTGAACAATAGAATAAAATAATGTTTTTCTTATGGAATTAAGGCAAATTATATCACATCATAAAATAATAATAATAATAATACATAGCATCATCGTTTTTGTAATGTGTAATGTTACAAAAGTGATGACGGTATGTAAAACAAATAAATATATATTGCGAAAATATAATGCATGAATAACAATACATGTTTAATTGTAAATATGCCACCTATCTTTTATAATCCTAACTATAATAACAATGAATTACAGGAAATTTCCCTGTAATATTACATTTTATATATAAATACTTCATATCACATGCCTATCAGCACATTTCAAGAGACATTGACTCCAGAGATTTTTCACGTTCTCTGATTGGTCCAGAAAAATAAATCCTATTATCTTTCTGAAGGGCATAAAGAACTAATGAGTATTGACCAAAGCTTCACAATAGTGCTTAATGACTTAGGAATAAAAGAGGACAATTCAATATCAGACAAAATTTGGATACCCATAGTTTCTTCTATCAAAAAATGATAATGTAGAATTATTTTTGTCACTAAAAACTTCATAAATACATTTTGCCAAATAATATAATACAATGATAATAAGTATAAAATTTATGATAAAAAAATTTAAAATATAAATTTTTTATTATTTCATTAATATTAATCAAAAGAAAATCTTTAATGTTGGCATAATCAAGGTAATAGTATTAAGATTCAAAAGAGATTTCTTACAGACATTGCAATTATTAATTTAGTACTCTATTAATTAATGAAATTTTTAAAAATTTAAATCATCCTTGCTGATTTAAATTAACCATAAAAGGGATGTTTTGTCGTGCCTTTTTCCTTTTGCTTTTCATGCTGTTCTATTGTCTATGTGTTAATGGCTTAAATCAATTGGAAGCAGCTTCTCAAACCTCTAATTTGTTCCTTACTTAAGAAATTAACAAAATGGGTGTAAGTATGATATCCCCCCTCAAGTGATTCCGTTACAAATAACTCGCTTAAATTACGATGCAGAATAGGAAGCTAAGAGAAACCCACAAACATGTAATTCAAGGAATGTTTTTGGTTTGCTCCTAGAGGCATCTTTTAGAGCAATCAAGCTTTACATTATAATTCTTCAAAAAGATACACATTAATATGCGTGTCTTTTTGAAGTATTATAAATATAAAGCTTGATCGTACTTCACAAGAAGATACACATGTGTATATAATGGAATTAAAATATTAGCCAAAAATATTTAAAACAGAGAATATTTTCAATTTTTTCCCTGAAATCGGACAGGTACTATATTATATACAGATAAGAAAATAGTCACAAAATGTAAAAAAAAAAAACCTATTCATCATATTTACTATTTTTAAACATCTAGAATTTTTTAATGATATTGAATATTACTCATTAATTTATTTCTCCAAATGATAAGTCCTTCTAACGCAGTAATTAAATGATTGCTATTAAATATTTTTGAAAATCATGACTTTTATCGTTAATTATAATTCTTCATTATTGCTTAGATTTTTCGACCATTATTCTGATGATAATTGGTGTTGAAGATAGCTTACTTTTGTTGTTACAAATGAGAAAAATAAGTTTTAATCTAAAAGAAACAATTTATTGAAAGAAAGTTAAAGACAGTTTGCAATTGATTAATATTATTTCAATCATTGTCATATCTTGAGCTGATGATTAACATATTATTGTTTTTTTCGGAGTATTCTTATCTTCAAAATATTTATAGACAAATATACGTTTTTATCCTAGTTTTATTCAACAATGAAAAATGTGTCTAGAATATTATGACTTAGATGAGATAAAATTGCAAATTACACAAGACCTAATGAATGATTATATCGTAGGCTGTAATTAGCAGCTTAATATCTCACATTACTCATCATACTTGTCATTTTTAAGATTTAATGCGAATAATTGAAGTAAATTTTGAGCTTAGAAAAAAATGCGTTTAGTATCAAAATAATTTGTGATTATTTATATAAAAATGTTTTTTTTTATTGTGATAAGTTCATTACCAATGATAGATCTTTCTGCAAATCAATATGTGTTGACCATTACCAAGACTGTACTTCTTTTTAGCTTCTGGTTTGCTTGCTTTATTCTCTTGGCCAACTCAAATTGTTATACCTAGTCAATCACTCTGCAATTTTTAATCTCGCTCAAATGCGTGCAAGTTCCAAAACAACCAACGCTAATCATTGCACCATATGATTATTTTAATCTTAAATGAGTTTTTACAACAGAGTTGTCTTGTAAGTAAACACAAACAGGTGACAAAATGCCCGACCACTGCTGCCCAAACCGGTTTTCTGTTGGCTATATCAAGCCCCTCATTATTTGTTTGATGGCTCAGCTCTGGCCAATACGGCCGTGGTCCTACAGACTCTGGCTATGGGTGGACATGAAGTTGTTGGTTCAGCAAAATTAAGACAAGTTCATTGATATTTCTTAAATTTTTGACTAAAACTATTTTCTTATAAAAACAGTTATTTACGGTGATATTAAAAAATTTTACAGACACCTTTGTATATTTTTAACATTGAAAACTATATTTCAGGAAGAAAAAATAGATTCTCACTGTTTATTCTTTATTCCACGTGTCAGAATGACGTCAAAAACTGCCAAGTCTTTTGTTTCAGCAAACAGTGTGAAAATGGCAGAGAATTCAATTTTGCATCAGTGAACCTAAAGGAATGTAAGATTAGTACACATTAATTGCTGTTTTCATCAGGACAGACGAGTTATTTAATCAAGAATTATACACATATATATTTTTTGTATGTTAAAATATTATTTAATTTCTTACTAGGAAAACTTTGTAAACTATAGATCACATGCTAACAAGATAACCACATTCGAAACGTTTTATTCATTTTATATTTTTACCTTGTTAAGAATAAAAAATGTATCCAGCACAAAAACATTTTTCAGTCCACTAATGTACTAAATTTAATCAATGGATGATTGATTAAATGATATAATAATTAAATTATATAATCAATGTTTTTGATAAAGATTTTGAACACGGTCCAATTTGACCGTGTTTAAGCATCAAATCTTTTATTTTTCGGGCATCAGATTAAAGGTCATTGCCAAAATTGAGCTGTTGCGATATTTCAAATTATAAAATAAAGAGTGGAAAAATAAATAAAATGTGTTCCTCATATATTAAATTGAAATAGAGGAGGAAAGTAATTTAACGCTCTGTTAGATTCTTTTACATCTGCCCATATGTCTGTTGGACTCATGCTGAAGAACATGTATTGATAGAAAGTACAACTAATTAGAAAGCATGATCTCTGCAAGTCAGTATAAGAGATAATAGTGAAAAAGCGATCGGTTTTTTTAATTTTTCTTAAGAAATTTAAAATGAGTCATAATGACACACCTCGTAAGCTTAGTTTTAGGCACAAAATTGATATTATAAACACTGAAATTTAAAAAGTTTAATTGTTTTGTTTATATAAATCAGCATAAATTTAAATTTTTCTTAAAACTTCCACTACAGAACTGAAGTTTATTAGCACAAAAAATAATTTTTTATTTTCTATTCAGATATTTTTATATTCACCTTGTAAGAATAAAAAAAATCATTTAAAAAATGTAATTATGCATTTCATTACACTAATTCAACAAAAATATTTCGTAGCATAATAACTGCGTTATTCTTGGCAAAAGCAATTTTTGCATTACTATTACAAAATTGCTAAAGTCACTTTATATTTGTCTCATCTGCTTACTTTCTATTGACAGGGAATTTTAACGCGAGTGTTTTGCAGTTTGAGAGCCTTTGTTTGATCAGATGTTTTATAATGCGTGACTTTGTATTTTTCAGAAAAACAACGGAAGCTCACTGCGTCCTGTATTTAAGGAGTTCAAAACAGTGGATATTTTAGATAAAGATTAATTCTGGACTTTGTGGGATTAAAATAATAGCGAAACAAAGTAAAAATATGGTACTTTATAAAATTTCAAATTTTTGAAACACAGGATTACTTCAGAATATCATTCAAATTTTTCAAAACGTTTAATTTTCAGTTTTGGATACGTTATTGCATTTTCATTAAAAAAGTATTTTTCTTTAAGCTTAGAATTTTACTTAGGTTATATTCTTAGCTTAAAGAAAAAAAGTTGATATATGTCTACATATTAATTTTACTCACAGAATACTAAATGTTGCTTAAACATTATCACTTTACTTATTTGTTCATAAAACTACCGAAACATTTTTTGATATTATATTTAGAAAATGTATTCATTTTGTTTTCTTTTAAATTTTTATATATCTTCTGCATGTAAACAATCAGGGTACTCACCATAAGCTTTTTTTCCAAATTTTTACTCTGTGTTTTTTTTTAATTTTCTAAAATTAAATTATTAATAAATGAATGCATAAATTGCAAAAATTAATTTCCAAGTTATTACATTTAATTAATTTTGATCAAACATTTAAACTTTCAAAAATAGAAAACAATGTTAAAATGAATTCATTAGTTTATTTCTATTTACTGATCATAATAAATAAATAAATTATACCAAAACACTACAGTATTAATCATATAGAATATGTATGTGTGTATTGTTTATAAAATCAAACGAATTATAAAATGTTCTTTCAAAAGCGTAAATTAAACGTCTCTCTGATTTCTGAAAACATTTCAAAAAGTTTTAAAAAGTCAAAATTAATTTGTTGATTTTTTTAACATACCATCGTCCGTCAAACATAAGCCTCATTTTCCAAGCTAAGCATCTTAGACAATGAAATTGATCATCAGAATATTGTTTCAACTCTTTTTTTTTACGAATCTTATTGAACTAATTTCAAGTCACTCAGAATTTCTTTTGCTTAAATTTTGATTAAATATCATCTTTATCTAGTTTAAGCTGGTGTTTACCGAATTTTTTATTAATGCATATATTGTGCATTAATACAAAATTCGGTAAACACCAGCAAAGATGTTTACCGAATTTCTTTGCTGGTGTTTACCGAATTTTTTCGAATAAATTCCGAAAGAAAGTCCATTTCTTTTCTAACCTCTAAGTTAGCGTAAGTCAGGCCATATGTAGGCCAAGCCTAGAGTAGCTATCTCTGTTTTCCTGACCGAGGGCTCCTGGGGTTAAAAGCATATGTCCCGATTAAGTAACCATCCTACTATAAAACCCTAGTGTTTGTTTCCCAATCATGCTTGGTACACAGTTTATCGGCCTACTGATGGCATAAAAGGCTGAGCCCAGCTTGTCCAGCCAGAGGATCGAAACTGGAACCTGTGGGCTGGGAACGTGAGGTGCTGCCACAAAGCCCACAACTTTCCTTCCTACTTAACAAAGAATAAATATTTTCTAAAATCAATAAATTTTGTTATTAGATCTTGTTCTCACACAGAGCTTTTAGAATATTTAGCACGCTTTCATCATTACTTCTATTTTATCCTAATGTTTCTAACTATTATACTGTTGTATTGACAGTGCATTAACTGTTTCGGATTTACTGTGTGTAGTGGATCTCTAGCTAAAGAAAAATCAGTGAACCTGTTGTTATAACCAACAGTATATGCTGGGTTAGATATACAGCTAATTAATATATTAATTAAAAATATGCAATTTTATAAATTTTCCAAATATTACCATTTTTTTTAGAATTCTATGGTGTACCTTCAATTACGGAACTTCTTAAACTAATTGTTAGTCTAATTAAAAAATATTTCTTTTGCTTGAAATTACATGTGATTTGAATGCTAATGCATCATTTCCAAATGAATACTAATAGCCTTGTACAGGAAGGTGCTAAAGGGTAAACATTCCTTAAATGAGGATGTGTGAATCTCTTTTTTTAAATAATTCACCTCACATCTTTTTTTAAATAATCTTTCCTACTTTCAGTGCCAACAAGTATGATAATCCCAATAATTTCTACTTTGATTTCAAACAGTATGTGCGATTGTCACAATATATTGGATAGTGTGCACTAAATATTTTATTAGTTATGCAGATGTGAGAACCATATGAATATATATAGAGGGAAGAGGAAGGAGTGACTTGAGTCAGAACTAGGAGGGAGAGTGCTTGAAGTGTGGACCATCTTAGAAACATCATAACGATCCCTTGAATGCGAATTAAAGTTACACAAGATGCTCTAACCTTAATTGTTTCCCATTCTAAATCTGTCCTACTTACAAGCCTGGGTTCAAATTTCATTTCATAGGACGCATTAACCTCATATTTAAAAGACCACCGTTACTTGGTGATAGGATATAGGGCTGTTCATACCATAACATGCTTGGCTTGATCCCAGTCAATGTCGAAAAATAAATAAAATTCTTTGTATATTTCCTTGTTTTAGATATTTCAAAAATGCGTGCTTTTTTCCTCTTAACAAAAGTAAAATTATTTATATGATACTCATAAATATACAACCTTATTAGGGATTCTCATATTAAAGCTTATATCACATATGTTAGATAAGTATGCTCATTATGCTTTAACACCACTATCATAATATTTCACTTCGCATTAGTTTTCAAAAATATTTTTCCGTTTATATAAATGGTTCCTATTTTTTTCTAAAACTACAAAGATTAAAATTTATTAAGGATTAAATTTTTAATTTTACTATGTTCTTTTCTAAATCGTGTAAATATTTTTTTCAAATAGGCTCAAAATCAAAAAATACATTTTATTATTATGAATCTACTCAACAAATTAATCCTTCATATACTTTGAGGAATGCTTTCATATAATCCTGAGCTATATTTATATTCGAAGACTTTTATTTATTTAATATGAAATTAATGAAATAATGATTACAATGATGATTACAAGATCATTACACATAATTTAAAGAGTCTGGATATCCTCAAAGTTGTAGATTTTCACAGTTTTCTGATCACTGCTCAAGATAAAACATCAGCATTTCAAATGATGTTGAATGCAGACATGTGAAAATCATGCCTTGAAAATATTGTTGTATTTAATAATTCAGTATCATCACCATTTAATATAGGAATAGAAATGTTGAATTAGCTGCCGCTGTCAAGACGCTTATGTTTAAAAAGGGATTTTCAATTCATGCCAGAAGCACGACGAAAGCAAAGCTACTTTGAGTAACAAAAGATAATATTTAGTTCAAAATATTTTAAAATTACACGTCCTGTTTTCAACATGATCACGTTTCTTTACTGCATAACCACAAATGCATTTATTTTTTCTATCTATTATTGTCATTCCACTATTAGTATAGTCAAATTTTAAATGTATATATTTTTCATATTCAAATAGTTATTCATTTAATTAGCTTAGATTAGGTATTATTAGCTTATACTGAAGGCAACTTTTTTTTAAAGTTAATTTTAATTTCTTTTTCTGGCAATCAACTATTTTCTGACAAATGTTAGTGAAAATTTTAACAAAACGGCTAAAAATCTATTGAAAATGCTATTCATCAGTTTTAATCTAATTTGTGCATAAGGAGTTTGCAACAATGTTCTTTGAAATGAAGCAAAGTCTAAGAAAAATATTCATCAATAGAAAAAAACATGGTTAAAAACATGTAGCAATATGAATATTTTACGAAATTTTGCTGAACATTCCCTTTAAAAATAACTGTAAATAAAGTTCTTCATATATATTCACATTGGTGCTTCATTTCATAGATAATAATACTTAAAATTTGCAGTTCAAGTTTAATACAGGTATCTTTATTATTACTCAAAATATCGTGTTAACGGATTTCAGATTTTGTGAGAAACAAAGATTTGAGAAAATCACCTTTAAATTGATTTACTTCACAGGTGATAGCGATGATGTTGTCAAATCTTTCAGAATGTATAAGCCAGATAATGACCTCATACTTATGGCTATTAATCAGTGCATTATGGAAAAATATGTAAAAGACAGCAAAAGAAAACGTATAGTCCTTTTATTTTGCATTTACGGTTTGAAGATTCAATTTCCTGTTTCGTTTTTCAAAAGACGCGACGTATTTTAAAGTTACTTTAACTTAAATTTTATTTGACTCCCGATTGTCATGGAAACAACGAAGTTCCGAGAACTAGATTTACAAATAAATAATAATTGATACACACATTCAGCCGAAAATCAACTTTTAAATGTAGTCGGATATCTGAAAAGTTTCCATTATTCTTAGAATACCATTCTTGGAGAAAAAATAATGATAGCGATTTCATTTACAGTAGAACTTCAAGTATCTGAACCAACAGGAACCAAACACCATTCAGATAATCAAAAGTTCGAATTTTTTTTAAAAAAAGTGTCCATTTTAATTAACTACTCTATATTGAAACTGGGAGAAAAATCTATAGGTTTTTAAATAAAAAGAGTTTAATGAAAATGCAACACTTTTGCATGTTAAGGTACTTACAAGCACTGTACATTAGTACCGTATATATTTTTAGTACTGTAAATCAAAGTGCGCTGCTTTTGCACTGCCTTCCTCCATTTTTGGACCGCTAAGTTTGCATGTGACCATACTAGTGCTGACGCTCCCTCTGCTTCAAATCAGTTTCAAATCTAACAAAGGCTTCACTAGCTGATGCTTCATTTTGGATATTTTGGCCATCTTCTTCCTCTGCGCTTTCAATACGTTGACCATCATTTGCAATTTGAAATCCAGTGTCTCACTCAGAATCCATTTTCGATACCTTCAGCACTAACTTCTGAACATCCAGAAATTTTCACTCTCAATTTCTCAAGTGACACATCTCTCTCTCTCTCTCTCTCTCTCTCTCATTCTCAACTTCTTTCTTCTCTTAACTTTCCTTTTCTCATTTTCTGTCTCTTTTTCAGTTTAATTAATTTCTTTTTGAAATTCAGGAAGTGCTTTGGGTAGGCGAAGTTCAGATAGTTGGAGCTCTAGGATAATCACGCTTTTTACCGTTAAATTCCACGATTTAGTTTTTTCAAAGAAAATAATTGCTAGAATTTCTTAAATCATAAAACGTTTTCCCATGTTATCTCTAGCTTTTAACTCATTTCAGATGAAAGCCATTTTTTAGATTCCAGTGTTAAAAAAATATGTATAAATGTCTTTGATGGTTAATTATTTAAAAAAATGTTGAAGCAGATAGAATACCGAATCTGAGCTGATGCTGAGGAATAATAATGGGTCGCATATGGATAATATTTTGTGATAGATGAGTCTGTACAGATACAGATAAATATGTGGTGGGTGAACCACTTAATAGCCGACGTCACTATTTCAAGTGCCTACTTGAGAAGGAGCTCGAGAGGCGCAACAGCTTCCCCAGTGAGCGGGGCAGAAGAGAAATTATCTAAAAGACGCGAAGACGTTCCTTTTTGATAGCAGCAAGACGACTGCTCCTGTCCCAAATAACTTTAAACTTGAACTTTAAATTTCACTCTATTAAGATGATTAATTGTAAATATCTCAAACTTGTATATATTTATATTTGTAAATACATGTTAATTAAATATTAGGCTTTGTATAAGAATTGTTAATTAGTTAATTACGCCTTGGCCACTCATCAATATTTACGTTAATTAATAATATGTTTGTAGATTACCTAGGAGACAACTTTAAAGAGCATGGATTTACCGAATATGATTTAACCATTGAGTATGAAAATATTAAATTGATTTATCATACATAATTCTGCAGAAATGACATAATTGGTATTAAAATAAGTGAATGCATGAAGATTTTTAAAAGTTTATTTAGTCACAGCATTAGTATATAGCTCAAAAACGAAAAGATTTGTTAAATGCGTGAAAATCACTTTTGCCTGGAGACAAGCAAAAATGGGAAAGTAAAAAAATAATGAAAGATATCCATTTATAAATTTACTCATCTATTTCTCCCGTAAAGAAGTAAAAATCATCAAATTTTAATACAATTGTAAACACATTTATATTACTCAGTAGATTTTCTACTTATTGTTTATTTGATTATTTTGTTATACTTTTCATTTTTTCTAGTTTAGTCATTATTTTTGGAAAAAATAACGCACTTTTTTTCCATTAATAAATTTTGTGCAGATATTTATTGCAAATTTATTAAATATTTTATTAATTTTCATTTATTGCGTATAAGATGTGTATATCTTCCATTGAAAAATATGCATTGCTCAGGGATACTTTTCGGGACAAGCTTCTCTTCGCTAACTCGCATTAAAAACAAAACATTTGTTTGATTCTGTTTACACTATCATAATACTCAAAACAGCTATATGTTTTCCCTATATTTTTATCCCATATCTTTCAATTTCTACCATTCAAAAGATGCAAGAGTTTGTTTTAAGTAAATATAAACTATTAGCACTAATCCTTTTCTTGGTAGCTCCGACCATTCGGCTACCAGCTTGGCTTTAAAACAAATTACTTTTATAGATATGGTTAAATTTGATTTTTAATAGTTTTTCTTCGCACTAGTATTGGTTCATGCCCTGATTATTATATTAATTTTTATCGCAAACTGTTTTGCTATGAGAAGTTTTAACATTAATCCTATTTTTGATATTTTATTGATTTCCTTTTATAAATTCTTTAAATAATATTTAAATTATTATATCAGTAAAATCTAAATAAAATAAATTAAAAATCATTAAATGAAATAAATGTAAAGTTGTCATGTCTCCAATTTTTTCTGATAAAGAATAATTCGAAAAACATTTTATGAGCTTTCTTACGTCTAAATACGAATGTGAAATTCATATTCTTATCTTCGATCTTATTATTTATATTATAATGCAATCCATTTTCTTCAACTGGAAAAATATCTCTAGAGAAATATAATTGAACGATTATATATACTGTCCAATTCCATCTATACTTCACAAAATAAATAATTGATATTGAAAATCTTATTATAATTTTCTTATTTGGGGCATTAACATTGAAAGAAAAATAATAGCCGTTGATCTCAACCCTTTCCAAAACCATCTTTTCAAACTGAATATGCTTCTCCCCCTTAAAAGTCTTCATTGAATTACTTCACGACACACACGAAGAGGAAATGTGGGATGAAATGGATTCGAAAACCTCACAACTTAAACTCATCACAGCGTTCGACAATATTCGAGAAATATCCCTTCACTATTTACCTCGAATTCTCCATCCACCCTGGAAATGCAAGATGAAATTTAAAAACTAACTTTTCTGAGAGTGCCTGTGTATCGCTTTGTGGAGGAGTGAGCACTCATACAGACATTTTTAACAAGGTTCAGCCGGGGTCCTTCTTTCAGGCCACCCGCGCGTGACACTCCACTTCATGTTCCGTGCAATTTACAGTGAATACACATGGTTACCTCTTCAAAGCGATGCATTCGATTGAGATGCGAGATCTTCCAGAGAAGTAAACAACATCACCTGGCTTCTGCTACTTGTTGGAGGGTGGGAGCTGGATGGTTTTCGGAAGAATTGATAGATGCATTTGGAGATGGAGAGATTCCTCGAGTGTCATTTGGTCTCCGCTGTTTACTAGAGAATTGACAGACTTTAGATGAAAATTCTTTAGCGATAATTGTACAATAGAGTCTGGTACAAAAATCATTCGACCTGAAATAGAATGGATGAAAAATCTGTGAACTCATTTGCTTACCACTTTAGTACTTCCTCCGTTGAAGAATATACACATGCAATCGTTTAACTCAATTTAATTTCAAATTGTAAAGGAATAAAATAGTTCTTCTCTAAATATTTTAGTGCTCAATGTTTCGTAAACGGGTACTTGCTTGAAAATCTTCGATGCGATACGAAAGTTTTAAAACATGCTTCAATAATGAAACAATGAGATTATAAAATATTTAACTTTGTGTAATGAAGAGATAATAGCAGAGAATGAATTTAGATCCAAATAAAAGTTCTAGAATATTAAATAGTCGATAAAACTTCTAAATTCGTCTTTTTAAAAGAGTAAATGTTATAAAAACATGTATACAAAATTTACACACTATTATTAAAAGAGTATATTTAAATGTCATGAAAACATGTGTAAGCCAAATTTAATTATAAATTTTAAAACTGTAAATTTAAATGTGATATAAACGATTGTAAAATAAGTTTAAAGGCTATGCTGTTAACACTATACAAGCTAATTATTCCCTATACCGTGAAATAAGGATATAATTTTCATAATAAGTAATTTTTTGGAATACATTTTGCTCTTATTTTTTTATTATAAAACTTATGTTTGTTGCTTTTCTAATTAAAATTATTTTAAAGGCGTATCAATATTTTGATAAAGCCGACCAATGGCTGAGTGGTTAGCGTTCCTGACTCTTGAGCCATGGGTCCCGGGTTCGAATCCCGGTTCGGGCATGGATGTTACTATCTCTCTGTGTCTCTCTGTCCTTTCTTGTGTGTTGATGTATGAATGTGGCCCGCCCTATAAACGGGTCTGTGGTGGTATGACGCGGGTAATGCTACTCGCCTCCGTGACTTGGTTCACAGGTGCCCGCTGGGTAACGACAAATGAGTAGCAGTTTCCGGCCTTGTTGTGGCGAAGGGTTAGTCACCCAAGTGCCCGCCGTTATTAAAAAAAAATATTTTGATAAATAATTCGAAAAATTCAAATAATTTTTAAAAAATTAAAATCTAAAATGAAATTAAAACAACAGAACACCTATTTTCATTTCGATAGCTAGAACTATTTGAAATTATTCATAACAATAGGATTTTATGAAAAGAATAGAAATGAAAACATGAAATTTTAGCTAAAATTTTAAATTTTATTGAAAATGTCCATACTTTTTAGGTCTTTAATTGTCAGATAACTTAATTCTGGTTCAATTTAAACAAAATTAGATGAAATCTTGAAAAATGTTATCTTAATTTTCAAAGTGTTTCATAAATTTAGGTGTATAAATGTTAATTAAGTAATATTTGTTGTCTATTTCACACACAAACAAAGTCAACAGTTATAAAGAATATAATATATATTAATTTTAACTTATCTTTTCCATTTCGTGAATATTGTAATCATATTAAAAATTTTGAACGATAAATTGTGTATTTAAAATATGATATTAAAGAACTTGATGTTTCAAGAAACACATGCATCAACAGAGATACAGAGAAAGCTACTAAAACAATTTTACTTTCATTTTAAACAGAACATTGTTCTTTAAGTAGTATTGTAAAAAATAGCCATTAAAAATAACAACTAAACTTAATTCAAAATTAAGTTTTTTTTTAATATTAAATGAATTTTAAATTTAACATACATTTTATAAGTAAATGATTTATTTATGAAAACTTTGACCATCATTGAAATAGAATTAATTTATAATCTTTAACTCTAATTAACTTTAATATATTCTAAAAAATAAAACTAAAATATCTTACTTTAAAAAAATCAAAAATCGTGAAAATTCTATTAATGTTTTATGTTTTGGTTCCATAAACCAAATTAGAGTGGCCTTGCATAATGATGAGGAGAGGGTGCAATAAAACAGAAGGATAATCTGAAAATTTTATGGAATAAGAAAAAATTATATGGTTTTTATTATAAAAATCAATGTAAATGATTAATATTTCGTTCCTTTTGAATGTCAAATATTCTCAGTTTTTTAAAAATTGTTTTTTAAATTTCATAAATTCTCCGCTATTATAAAATGTCTGCATGAATCTTAATATTTATCTTAATTAAGCTGGAAATTACAATAAAAAATAAATTTAAATGCATGTAATTGACTTTTGAAGAATGAGATATTCAATTATAAAAATCGGTTTTGTAAATACAAATTATATCTGTTACTAATCATATTTCAATTGTATAGAAATGATTAATGTAACGTATAATAAGAATGTATAAAGTATGCTATAAATAACATACTTTTTATATTCAATTTAAATTAATCAATCCTCTAAGAAATTGTTATTGTTTAATAAAGCAAAAAGTTATTTTTTAAATAAAATATAAAGCAGTGAAAAAATCAGAAAATCAACTGTTTTTCCAATATTCTTTTAATATAATCTTTCATATAAATGAAAAGTAGGATACTTTTCAGTGATTTATTAAGAGTTAACTCTTTTTCATCTTAATGAAAACTACCGTTAGAAATTCAAAAAGATACATTTTGAATTATGAGAATTTAATATTCCCATAAAATGAATAGTATATGTAACAGGATACGTTTTACTATAGATTCAGTAAACATACATGAAAAACTTCTAATTATTAGTTTTTATATTCAAGATTTTCGCTATTTATTCCTCCTGTTTTCCTCTTCATTAAAAACAGAAAGACATGAATCACCGCAGCGAAAATTTAATGAGCCACAAAGCGTTGCGATAATTTTCAGCTCCATCTTTAAGCGAGATTAATTACCTCCAAAGAGGAAAAGTAAGTGTTTTTTCCTTGAAACCAATACAAAAAGTTAGTGAACCATCTTCCAAACTTTAAAAGTAATTAAAAACAAGGTAAATAAGTTGTTGAAAAAATATAACCTTAACTGCATATTAATTAAAAAAAATGTTTATTTTTTAATTATAAATATCTTAAAAGTATGATATAACTCTTTTTTGTAAAATTGTATGTTTATTAGGAACTGTAGCTAGTACAATAATTACTTTTAAGATTTCTATGAGAAAAATGTTTTTAAATTTTTCTATCATTTTATAAAATTCTCATTCGAAATTTTTCTACTAAAACATTTGGATTTTAATGATGATTTCATTCTGAAACCTGTAAAACATGAAATTGCCAACATAAAAAATAACTTAATATAAGCGCATATTTGTGCATGCAGGTCATAGTGAGTTTTTAAATATAATGTCACCATTTCATCACACAGTTCGTTAGATCTTTTGTCTCAAGATGATTATTTTGGCTCGTGGAGGCAGATTAAGTCTATGGGAAAGAGCATCAAGAGAATCGCTTATTATCAAGATATGTAAAATGTATGGCATAACGCGTCTCGCGCTGGGCCATACATTTAGATGTGTTGACGCATTTCTCCCAAAAATGTCGCCTTTTCAATTCTCGAGGGAAAATGACGAAGGTACCGTTCACAAGGTTGGATAAGTAGAAAAAGACTTGGTGAACTTAGACTTAGTTAGTTGAAGAAACTTAAGAACAATTAGAAGGAGGACTGTTTCACGGGAAAGAGTCAGGTGAAGAAGAATTTGTCAGACACCGTAGGTCTGTTATCGACAGTAATCAAGATTTCGAAGAATGAAAAAAACTGTTCAAATAAATCAACTGCTTACATCATGAATTTATAACCTTATTCTAGACTTCTTATGAACTTATAACCTTCTTATCCAGATAAGATCATTCTTATCCAAATCTTGTTTGTAGCCAAAAGGAATAACATAATTTTTAAATCTGCATCTTACAAAATTTATAATTGTTTTGGATATCATTAAATTTAAAGAGACTTTCTCAGTGTTAAACCTTACGCACCTTGAATGTAATATGAAAGGAAAAAATATAACTTTATATGCCCCTTCAAATAAATTAAACATTTACGAGTGAAATATTCTTTAATGTTAACAATTATGAACAGTGTTTCTTACAGGCATGTCTATGTATAGAAATTTAGTAAGAGTAATAAGTCCCAATTAAGTAAAATATTAGTAGTTCACTCAGTGCAAAAGCAGCTAAATAGAATAACAAATATATGCCAGAAATATGTTTTAATATTTATTTTTCTAATTTATACTACAACTGTTAAAACATTCAAATTCATATAACTAAAAAACTCTAATAATTAACTAAATTAATATTAGTACTTGTATACCCAAAATGTTATTTTCCCATATAATCCTAAAATTGTTTAAAAAATGCTATCATTAATAATATTCACTTTTTATAAAATCAATAATAAAAGATTAAATGAAAAAGTTAAGCCAAAAAATTATAATAAATTTTATATTTCATATTATGAATTACTTATCAGATAATTAGTTTGTGCACCATGTTTTTTACAACATTTCTGTTTCTTAAGGTGGAAGAAAATGTTACCACAGAAAATTTTTGCTTGCAGTTTCTGATAATAAAAAACACATACATCTCTAGAAACTTATTCTGGAATTTTTCGTAGTGGTCTTTTATGTTGAGTTTGGTGTGGTTTTTATCTTCCCTTCCAAATGGGGCTTCTTTGAGGACGTGTAATTTCTTCCGCCTTTTTTTATTTACTTCCTTTCAACAATTGCCATTCATGGTCCGGTGCTCACTCCTTAGCACTGCTGCAGAACTTGTTGGCTTCGTTTCCAATCATCTGAAGGAAAAGAATGAAAAGAAATCGTATCTAGTCGGCAAGATACATTAATGCGTTTTGGTTGATTTCTGTTCTTTTCTCGCCTAAACTAAATTAATTCGATTCTATTATTGGAAAACATAAAATAGATGTAACATAATGGATATTTTTATGCAGCATTTATTAACAACATTTGATAATACTTTAACTATAAATTTAAAAAAAAATATGAGTAAAATATTATAGGTGTTAACAATTTTACTTTTACAGTCTGCTACCGAGAAAACATGTTAAATGAAATTGATTATTCTTATGATCAGTAAAATATGATTCCGCCGCCTAAACGATATATTTATACGTATGGTTAATAAAAATTGATATAAAAAAAAACTTTGAAATTGCGCTTTGTGTCATATTGTAAATTATCGATTCGTTTCAAATATTGTAAGTTACGTATATTTTTGTTTTCTAACTAAGCAAGCTCTTTCTTACATAGAGTAGATATTTTAACTTATACATACACACACACACACACACACATATATATATATATATATATATATATATATATATATATATATATATATATATATGTTTTTATATATATATATATATATATATATATATATATATATATATATATATATATACTACTGGCCATTAAAATTGCTACACCAAGAAGGAATGCAAATAACAAAACGATATTTATCGGACACATACATTATAGTGGAAAGAACAAATGATTAGATTTACAGGAAATCAGGATGCATAGATCTTGAGAAATCAGTACCCAGAGCAGCCACTTCTGGCTGCAATAACAATATTTATCCGCCTAAGCATGGAGTCAAACAGAGATTGTATGGCATGTACGGGGATCTCAGTCCATGCAGCTTCAATACTATGCCACAGTTCATCGACAGAAGTGGATGGTGAGTGATGGCGTGCCAATCGCTTGGCAACCATTGACCACACGTTCTCAATTGGTGATAGATCAAGAGAACGTGCAGACCAGGGTAACAGTCGAACTTTTTCTGTATCAAGGAAGTTCAGAACAGTACGGGCAACATGCGGTCGTGCATTATTCTGCTGAAACAAATCATTAGGAAGGCTTCAAAGATAGGGCATAGCCACGGGCCTTAACACATCGGAAATGTAACGGTTGTTGGTCAAAGTGCATGTAATGCGAAAAAGAGGTGATTGAGACGTGTATGCAATGGCACCCCATATCAACAGTCCAGCATATGGGCCAGAATGGCGATGTCCAATGCAAGCTGGCAATGCGCGTTCTCCACGATGCCTCCAAACACGGATGCGGCCATCATGGTCCTGTATACAGAACTGAGATTCATCTGTAACGATGACGTGATGTCATTCCCGCATCCAGGTTCGTCGCTGATCACACCATTGAAGGCGTTCCTGTCTGTGACGCAGCGTCAATGGTAGCCGAAGCCATGATCACTTTGCACACAATCCATGATGTTGCTAACGTCGTCGAACTGTTCGAGCAGAAACTTGTTGCCTTGCAAATGACTCCATTTATCGACTCAGGGTTCGTGACGTGGCTGTACGATCCCTTTTGACCATGCGGATAAGATGTCTGTCTTCTCTGCTGTTAGTGGTGGGGGTCGCTGAGATCCTTCATGACGTTCCGTATGATTGTCTTGAACCATCGATTCCATATTCTACTAACAGTCATGGGGTCTCGACCGACGCGAGCAGCAATATTACGGTACGATAAACCGCAATTACGGTAGGCTATAATCCTTCCTCCATCAAAGTCAAACATGTGCTGATAGGCATTTTTTCTTCTTACACGAGGCATTATAACAACTTTCTTTGCGGAAAACAACATTGAAACGGAAATTGAGTATGAGAAAACTGCTGTCAAATCCCTGGTTTTATACACATTGTAGATGTCGCTACTGTCACCTGCTTTCTATGAATGCGCTGAAAATCTAATCATTTGCATATCACAGAAATTTCTACCTGTCATGCAAATTTCACGTGTGTGGTGTCCGCTTTCCTGGTGTAGCTATTTTAATGGCCAGTAGTGTTTATATATATATATATATATATATATATATATATATATATATATATATATATATATATATATATATATATATATATAATCATAGTTAACGCTGGAATAATTTTATTTCATCAATCTTCAGTCCTATAATTAATCACAAATAACTATTATAATTATTTAATATAAATTCGGTAACATCAATCCAGTGATCCAAAATTAATCAATATTATTGCACTTAAAGTTACATCAGCCGCAGAATATTGTATTATCTTGACAATGATTCAAAAATAAATTTAAACATCGTTTATTTTCTAAATTACGTTTTTCTTTATCGATACATGTTCAGTACTTTCGTAATAGAATTATTTTACGAATTTCTATTATTATTAATTTTCGGCTCTTAATGATAGGATTCAAAATTGTCTCTCTATTTCTTTCTCTTGTGATAATCTGTTGACTTTGTTTCGTAGAAACAGAAAATAAAAAAAAATGAAAAAGTAATTTTTATGTGTGGATCAGTAAACTTTTATTTTTAACCATAACTGAAATCATGAATGTTGGTTCATCTCCATTTCCCAAAGTCAATTGTCGCCAAACCGATATTTTAGGACAGAAGAATACAGATAATAAACGAACAATTGTTGGCTGTAATGTATTTTATTTTTACAAAATATTCTAGAATCCTTTATACTTCTTGTAAAAATGAAAGGTTTCAAAATGAAGAGGTTAAATATCTCATTAGTGTTAATCTGTACATTTAATGATATTCTGTTAAGTTTATAATAGTATTTGTCTAATTTATTGTTTGCGCCAAAATAAAATGGAGTAATTTCACATATTTTCCTTGCTTTAGAGAGCTTGTTTTCTGATAAAAAGTTTATTAAACTTCCCTGTGTCCCAGAGTATTAGGTCTAATTTACAGAAACTTTAAAAATGTTTTTATGATTGTAAAATAGTATTTAATTAAGACAAATCTAAATTTTAAAAAAATGTCGATACATTAAATTCTTAGGAAAATCAAGGTAACATATATATTTTATTTGACTTAGAAAGAAAAACTAAACCATTGATAACCTTAACTCTATAAACTTAAAATAACAAGCTCAACCTTTTCAAACTTAAATTGACCAGTACACACAAATTGAGTTTGAAATCTTCAAACCAATTTAAAATTAAAAATATTATTTATACCTTAAAAATATTCAAAACGTTTTTTAAATTTTAAAACGTATTTTGGGTATATAAATATCATGTCATAAGACAAAAAAATAAATTTCAAACAAATAATAATAAATTAGAAATTTTTGAATAGAAATTTCGAATAACACAAAGCGTTGCTGTAAATGTGTTAAATGTATTTAGATTGAATGGATGAAAATAGCAATTGTGTGCATGTATAAAATATAGCGATTTAAACATTTTGCTTCTAATTGCTTCGAACAAAAAATAGTTTGTAAAATAAAAACAAGTTTTTTTTTTATAAAAAAAAGAAAAAGAATGGCTGAACAGATTGCTTGCAGTATTATTTCTATGGAATTAGAGTGGTTTATTCCTCGAATTGTATGTTTTATGTATCTCTAACTGAAAATTTTCGAACATTTTTTTAATTGCATCGTACTTTCTCAGCAGGAGAATATTGCCAAGAAGTATTGGAGGGTAGGTGAACTAACGTTATTAATTTGTAAAATTAAAAAAATAGTTTGTCAATAGAGCGCCTTCATCGATAGAATAAGCATGGAATGACTCTTGAGTTTACTCTCAAACTGCCTGTTATGGAAAATTTCTGTTTCGGCTTCCAGTAAAATTCGACAAACACAATTTAAATAAACAATCAGCCTTCCAAAAAATGACTCAATGTAAATAATATTTCAGGCAAACTAAAATATGTTTAGAAAAGGTCATAAAATGAAGAATCTTGTCTAGCCAAGCACATAAAAATTAATCGAAATAATCAAGCGGAAGAAAAAAACAGAAATGAGCAGCCGTCCTCTTTTGTTCTGACAAGCGTCGTCTCAGCCGCTATCAGTAAATATGATCGAACTGTTGAATCATCGGAGCAGCAGAGTGTCCTTGAACCCTTCCAAGAAATATAAGTCAATCAAAAAACAATACCGCTCTCAAGGTCTCCATTCGCCTGCCGATGCCTGCATTCATTCACAAATAGCATCAGTTTTTTATTACCTCTACCCTTCGTGATTTCGCCGTTTTCAATAAAAAATATTTATCAGTCTGGAGATTGAGATAAAAAATTTAATGTTTAATCTATATATAAATTTTGATTATACATTCTTTTATTACACAATAATCTATGCTTCATTTCCTGAATTTAATTATGTTTGGTATTCTAAGATAATTTTATTAAAGCCATAAATACATTTTATTAAATTTATTAAAAGTAGATATTTTTTTCCAAAATCTCCAAAGTAAATATTTATTTGATTTGTTTTTCTTTCTTTAATCTATGTAACAAAACACTAGCTATTATTTTTATTGTCTTTGCAAGATGTACATTTAAATTGTTTTTTATATTTTCCTTTACTTATGATAATGAACATAGAATTTTTCTATCAGTTATTTTGTATGAGATGATAAGTAAATAAACTGATCCAGTGTTGTTTTTGTTCAATATCTGCGATATTTAGGAACGCTAAAGCAGGTCCAGGAAATCTCTAAGAAAATCTAACACTAAAATTGGACTTGCGAAAGGATCATTTCTAGAAAGATCTAGACAATGTAGAATATGGTCAGGAGGGGCCTGATTGTAAGCATATTTCAAACTGACTGGGGAAAACCTTTTATTCCATAAGAATAGGACACAGATCTCAAGTGCCCACTGATAAGCCTTGTGATGGCCTTCTTGTTTCCGCCTGCAGCACTTGGGTGATAAAGTGCCTCCACATGCTATCCCTGGTACAGGCGGTACTGTGCCTAAAAAGCATTAAGAGCCTTTTTAGTTTTTGACCACAGCTCCAAATGAATCAGTGACTCAGGTATGTCTAACTGCCCACCAGCAGCGCTTTACCCAAAATATGTTTTGTGTCCTAATACCTGTAACGTGGGAAGATATCCATTCAAGAATAAAGTAAATAAAGAATATATATATATATATATATATATATATATATATATATATATATATATATATATATATATATATATATATATATATATATATATATATATATATATATATATATATATATATATATATATATATATATATATATATATATATATATATATATAAATATATAAATATATATATATATATATATATATATATATATATTATATATATATTATATGAACAAACTGGAACAAAAAAGCAATAAATTATTGCTCATGTAATAACTCTATCATCTAGTAAAATCTACTAACTATGATAAATTACGGTCAAATTGAATAGATAAGGATAATACGAACTCACAATTTCATTGTCACAAATTTTATAAATTGCATAAAATATTTATGAAATTTGAAGTAATGATTTCAATAAAATTTAATGAAAATTATAATAAAATTTAATGAAAATTTACTAAAATATTTGGATAATCTCATATTTCACTCCCTAAAACGTACCCCTGAAATATATTTCAAAATGTAACAATGAAACTATAATACAGAAACTTCAAATATGTTTTTTTTTAATGAGACGCATGTTTGCAACTAGTGGTTAAGTTTCACTTGCATTCATGAGTTACAGCCTTCAGCAGAAAATACAAATGTGATTTTCGGAGGGAAATGGATTTGCAAAAACAACAACGATGTTTACGATTTATTTAGTATTGTTCAAAATGCCGTTTGAAATGAGGTCTCTGGTAAAAAACAACTGAAAACAAATCGAAGGAGATATATATGATTTACTAAATCCCTTTAGTTATACGAAGACATTAAGAACTGATTTTGACACTTCGTTCACGTTCGATTGTGTTTTTGATTGGTTTCGATTGACCCATTGTGTTTTCGATTAACAATCAGTTTTTTCAAAAAAAAAATTTCAAATTAAAAAATATTAATAATATTTTTTATGTACTACATTGTGGAAATGGGCACTGCTACCCTATAATTCATCCTGCCAATTTCTAAATTTTTTTGGCGATGAAAATGTTGCTAAGATGACATAAGTGTTACGTAATGAATTCCTAGAAAAAGCTTACATATCTAAATATTAAATTAATTTAAATTTTATAAAAAAAAAGATGCAAATATATATATATTGAAATATTAAAATTTAGAAAAAAGAAAATATAAAAACAATTATTTAAGTCCCAAAATTGAATAAAAGGTTCTGAATTTTCTTACCATGAAATAAATACTAAGTCTGCCAAAATAAAATTTTCTTTATGATTCATATTGTTCTCTATCTCTTTGTCATAATAAAAAACAAGTTACCAGATAAATAAGATAAATAAGGAAGATATCTAAAAAAATCACCCAATTCAGATATTGGCATGATGGATTATACCGCAGCTGTCCCTCAAAATGTAGGAAGAAGGTAGAATATGTGCATCTTTTTCTCTTCCTCCCTCAGGTTTTGTATGGATGACAATTTGAAAAATGGAAAAGAGCTACTATAGTTTTGAGCAGAGCATATGGTTCCCGAACACTTTGCATAGAAGCAACTTTTTATTATCAGACTAAGAGATTGTTAGCTATATATATATATATATATATATATATATATATATATATATATATATATATATATATATATATATATATATATATATATATATATACGGTCTAAATTAATTTATAATCAAAATTTTGAATTGAAACATAACCAAAACTTTAAATCAACAAAAACTTAATGTATATTTCTTGAATATAAATTCTATATATTTGAGCAGCCGTTCCTACTTTAACCCTGTGTGAAATTTCGCTGTGACAAATAGAATAAATATTTTATTTACGTAGATAAAGTTAATTGTACTTTCTATGAGAAAAATATTATTCAATATAGAGTAACACATAACTAATTTGTGAGTCCTATAAAAACATAATATAGTTACAACACTCCACCACTTTATAAACGCATGTTGGAAAAAACCTTACCTACTTAAATTATTTGATTTCTAAGTAAAATTTATTATAATACTTATATTGTTTGTATTACAATGGCAGCAGAATATAGACTTAGCAAAATGTTCTCGTTCACTAACGTGGAAAATACTTGGATATGCTAATTAAAAGATTATAGCAATTATTCACAGAATTTTTACAGTAAATATATGAATATTGTATAGCTGTTTAAATTTTAATGAATGCTTTTACAAATATTAAATCATGAGAATGATGTTTTTTTATTTCAATAATTTTTTTTTGCTTTGTGAAATACTTGGAGAGAGAGAGAATATTCTTATAAAATAATGTGAATTTGGTATTTTTTATAAAAGGAAAATTAACTGTGTAAAATAACGTCATTCTTAAATTTTAAGTTTGTTTAAATAGATTAAAAGCACACACAGAGTATTTTTCAAGAGATTGGCTAAATAAAAACATTTACGTTCCCCTCTGATTTGGCTTAATGTTTCTTGGTTTTCTTAAGATATGAGATTGTCCAACAGTTTTAACAATTGCTTGTATCATATATTGGACTGTGTTGGTAGTTTTTGGTATATTAAACATGAAAAAAGTAATTTTATGAAATACATTACTTATAAATTCTATTTTAGATGGTTTATATTTTGCAAAAAAAAGAGGTGCTGTGTTCTCATTTTATAGGAATATTCAATAAGTAAACATTTCTATACTGTTACTGATTTCGATCCATGTTTTTATTAGGAATTAACAACGTAGAGTGCAGAGCTTTAATGAAGACCGGAAATATTCCAATGAAACATTTTGCCTGCAAGATGTTCTCCTGATGCTAATGTAATTTTTTAAGTTCATAATTATTCTCTGATAAATTTTAAACAAATTCTTATACAATACTTGAATTGCTTTAAATATCTATAAAGAATTTAAAAATTCACTTTTAATATTTTTTTCGTAGTATATATGTGCTTACTGGGAATAAATATGTTCTTACAAAATAAATCAAACAAAACAGTGCATCATGATGTGCAAACATATGCTTGATATAAATTGAGTCTTTTACTCAAAAATAATGCTTTGGATGTGTATACTGCCATTGTCACACCTATCGTAACTAATGCCTCTGTAATTTAGTAGTGCAAGATTGAGCAGAGGCCTGAAGTTGAAGAGACAGGAAGTCTGCGGCCTGCCTAGTGCTATGTCCTGTGGCCCAACCAAAGCACAGGAGACTGTCTTAGCTCCGACTCCTCTGGACATTTGCATTTGAAGTATTGCCAAAATGATTGAATATAAAATGGTGTTGCAGAATCATTGGTGTGCCAAACCCATTGTTAAAAGTCATATCAGTATTACTAGGAAAATTCTTGAACATATTCTAATGATGCCTTCGGAGATCATGGGAAGAACCCACGTGCTTACAGACACTTAAAGGTTATTTTTCCCACAAGGTTGGAATGGCAGAATAACCTGTTTAATTATAATATCTGTGATCTTATCTGGTTCACAGATGGATCAAAGAAAGACAACCTCTCAGGGCTAGGAATACATACCATATCGCTTAGGGCTAACCTTTCAAAATAACTCGAGAGTTATAACATTGAATTTCAGGCTGAAATACTTGCTACAACCAACTGTTTCTTAGTAAATTTAGAAAAAAGACTAACAGAGTAAAAAAATTCTTATTTTTAGTGACAGTCAAGCAGCCTTATTAGCTATTAACTTATTCCAAATTAATTCTAAAATCATTTTGGAATGAAGGAAATTCCTAAATGAACTAACAACTATGAAAAAATTAATTCTTATCTGGGCACAGGTCTAGAAAGTAATGAAAAAGCTGCCGAGCGTGCTAAAGAAGTTTCTTCTTCTTGATGAAGAGCCTTTCTGGGGCATCAATTCAAAAACTATTAATGGAGATATTCTTAAATGAAAAAAACAGAAGTGGAATAAAGCCTAGGTTCAATCTTCTGGACAGCGACACACTACAAGTATGATTTAGATGTCATCTGACAAAACTGTTTCTGAATTTCTCAGATGCCCTAAACAGAAGGAACAAAAAGCTATAGGATTCATTACTGGGTACAAATATTTTATAAAACAGCTTCATAAGACGGGTTGTTTTTAACGAGACCCTATAATAAATTTGCTATTTTATTCCGTATTGAATTTCTTGCTTAATTTAGAAAACTGTTTCAGTGCGAAATATGCTTTTTGTAAATTGTTGATCGTCAATTAATGTCATACTTATCGATATTCTATCAATCTAAATTACATAAGAAATGGTATTAGTTGTACAATTCTAGCCGTTGTCATTATTAAAGAGAGCTTTACGTTCATTTTGATTGAAATAGAAATATTTAGTATATACTTCTTGCTTCACTCTAGACATTAATTAGCTCAATAAATTTAAATTTAAAATCGAAATTAATTTTAAAATTATCCAATTTGAAATATTCTTAAAGTACCCTTATAAATATCACTTATGATGGGGTGACTGGAAAAAATTATTTTTAGAACTTTTCTATTTACTTTTCTAATATGAACCATTTTAAAAAATCATATTTAAAAAAGAAATTAACGTTTGGTCTTAATTAAACTGCTGCGAAACCACTAAAATAGTAAATCGAAAAAAATTGGAATAATTTTCCCTATCGATATCAGAATAAGTAAAACCTTTTACGTCTTTAAAATGTCTGAATTCTTTTCGAAAATGGGTTCTTTAAAAGAGTTTTCTTGCTTGAATAACTCTATCTTTACTTGAATAAACAGGGATTCTCAGTTAAGAAAACATCGTTGCCCCTTCTCTATAAACTTTGTAAAAGATAAAATATTCCCTAGATTTCAGATCAGGATTCAGTAGGGAGGGATTTTTTTGAAAGATGTGTAAAGGTCAGAATGATAACTAACTCAAATCACAAAAATAAATTCCCCCCAAAAAAAATATTCTCTATTTTCAAAGGAGGAGAAAATAAAAACTACTGATATCTAAATCTCTAAGGGTTACCGAAGCGTTTCCCTTAAAAATCTCTTGTCTTGGGGAAACAAAATGTTTAAATTACATTCGTAGTTAGCAGAATTTTTCTTTATAGGAAACAGTTTTAGATTTCAAATAAGAAAATAAACTTTGATTATTACCTTTTGATGAAAACTACTAATCATATTGCTCTAGATTAATTAAAAATAATTCAAATAATTTCTTACTATATAGTTTCAATTAAATGTTAAATTAATCATCTTAGAATAATTAAATTCATTCTACAGTTTCTTATTAATTCAACTTTATTAAAATTCTCTGCATTCAAAATTTTTCTCGTTTTAAATGTTTAAAATTCTGATATTCCTCCTTATATTTCATAATTTTGAAATTAATGATTTATTTCGGAAATTTACTATCCAAGACATCCATTAGGAAAGAGAAAGAGTGTGAGTGACATTATTAATATATATATATATATATATATATATATATATATATATATATATATATATATATATATATATATATATATATATATATATATATATATATATAATATATTAATATCTAAGGATCAAAATACAATTAATTCGACTACATAAAATATCATTTCATTGTAAATATGCATATAAATAAGAGAAATGAAATAGCAATAACAATACGTAATATAACAATTCGATGCAGTCATCTAAAGGAAAGTTCTCAATTTCAGTCATTTTTGCTGAATTTACATTAAAATGAACGAAAAAAAACTAAAAGTTTATTAGCTTTTTATTGCTGCAAAAGTACAAGCAAATAAAAATCCAGATGTGACACAGATACAATATACAATAATTATGATGATGGGGATTATTCAACAGGTAAGAAATATTTTTATTTCAGTTCCTAAAGGAAATGTAACAATTTTTAGATAATAATTATTGGTATGAGAATGAAATTATTTGACGAGAGATATCATTGACAGTTTATCGCTTTAGTGAATAGTAAAAAAAGCATGTATATACTCATCACCAGCATTTTAGAAATAGAATTCAATAATTATGTTTCATTTCATCGATTTTATAATCTTTAACAAAACATAATCATTCATTCCTTGAAAAAAAATTTAGTTAATGCTGTAATCAATATTTCCTTTTTTATGTACTTTAAATTACATATAATACTCGTAAATTTCTCCCTGATGATGAACTCTTATAAAATGCCAAATGTAATATTGAACTAATTCCTAGAAGCCAGTTTGGCGATAAATGTGCCAAACTATGGCTTACCGCGCAAGAATGTATTCTTATGATTTTATGACATAGATTGATGTGAGCACACTCGAAATTTGTTTGGGGTTTTAGTAACCCATGAAATTTTTTTTTCATTTATGGTTGAGATTTGAATGTTTAAAATTGTTTCAATTTGAAAGTACATTAAACTGAAATTTCGGTATTTGAAGTTATAATAGCTGTGTGCATTTAGTTTTCAAACTATATCAAATTGAAAATTTTGAATTTTAGATTTAGTGTGTGGGAAATAAAAGATATAGATAGTGATAAATTATTTATGTTTTTATAGTTCTTCTACATTTAGATTTACCATGAATTATAATACTTAAACTCCAATTTTTCATAAAAATTTCCGTTTAATAATTTAATTACAAACTGAAGTTTTTTCATAAAAATATATGTTATTTAAGTTTTTGATTTAGCTTGATTACTTGGTTCTCAGTAGCGTTAGATTGCATTTTTGACTGCGTGATATTTAATTTATGTGTTTGTGAATTAATATTTTTATAATTATTTTCTAATTTTTAGTTACTTAAATATTATTAGCAATTTAGTTACTTAAATATTATTACTATTTTAGCAATACTTCTGTGTATTTAATAATTATAACATTCAACATTTTTAAGTTTGAAATCGAAAGAGATTGCAACTTTTAAAGTTCGAGTTGGAGCGGGATGGGGATTTTGAAAAACGTATATTGCGCGATGTGATGTAAATTAAGTTTGCGAAATAACTGCAGCGCTTGGTGCGAAAATTTGAAATATTTCCAAAGCTTTATCGGCTAGTAAGATTTAACCTCATACTGTATTACGACAAAACATACTGAAATTTATCAAATTTTGCAATGAATCTTGGCAATTCGAACAATATTAATAAATGAAAAGTCTATAAGTAACAAATTTATGGTGTAAGTTAGATGATGTTTAACTTTTTCAGAAGGCACAATTTTTAAAATAAATAACATTTATTGCAGACAACTCAAGTTACTTGGAACAAAGAAATTTAGGAGCACTGAAACAGCGCGTGCTCTTTGCATGAGATTTTGAGAACAAGTGTTCAGTGTTTGGTTCAGATCCCACTGAGAGAATGTATAAACCACGCCTACAAAGTGTGCTGATTGGTTAAGTACATTTTATGAAGTTATAATACAATTGGTACAGAAAATTGATAGACAAGTTTTTAGTTTCACTTCGCAATTTTCAGTTTTACTTCGGGAAATCAAGTGTTTTGTAAAGGGTCGAGAGTTTCTGAGAAAAGATGTGATGAGACACCACAAAATGTTTCAATAAATTCTTGCCAAAAATATCATTAATTAAATTATTTTTACTTTAATTTTTTAATATGTCACAATTCCTTAACGCTGTTCCTTAAAATATTTTTTAAAAAAACGATTTTATATATATCTTTCTTTATATGACATCTACTTTAAATTTTTAATTTGAATTCAAAATCTTCTTCATAAATTTTAACATGATCACTGTTTATTTGAACATGAATTATTATTAATTATTAATTTTTTATCTTTAAATATTTTATTTAATAGCTATTTTACATGAATTATTAATTATTTTATTTTTATAAAATCAAAGATGTATTCATTTTTCATTAATTTTCAAAATTTTACTTTGAAATGTTAAAGTAAAATTTTGAACATTAATGAAGGAAAAGTAGTTACACTTTCATTTTTTTAGATTAATCTTGTCTAATACAAATCTAATTTTTGAAAAGGATATTATTTTATGATATTTTTAAATTTTTGTAAGGAAAAAAAGACATTAAAATTCAAAATAGTCTAATATAAATTGAGAATGCGATTGATAATATTTTCTTAGTAATGTTGATTAGAATAATCTCCAAACTGGCAGCTGAATGTTTGGCGCTCTTGCCTTCATTTCAACTGTTCTTGTGTGCGACTTGCACTGCATTGCGATGTCATCTTTTAACTGTAAAATATTTGGAATAACAAACAATCCCCAAAGTTAGTTCTAAAGAATAAAATAATTTTGGACCTAAATAATTTGCTTCTTATCACTCTAAATACTATGTCATGGGATTCTTAATGTTTTGGATTGCCTGGTTTTGAATTTTCACTACCAGTAAACATAACCAAATTACCAAACAGACTATATTTCATCTCAATAGGTCCTCGCTCAATTCCTGGTAGACTGTAAAGAGGCATGTATTTAATATGAGTGATCATAATTGTGTCTTAGCCTAAATTCCATTTCCCCGAGCTGAGAACAGCATATTTTTTCACTGTTGAAGTGATAAATATGAATACCGAATTAAAAATTAGTCAATCTTTAACTTCCCTCTTCATGATAGTAAAAAAGAGATATTGTTGAAATTTTAATTTCTTATTAAAAAGATCAGTAGACTTGTTGGTTTGTTTGTTGTAGTCTTCACTTTCATTGAAGTTTTTGGATTCATGGATTTATATTATTAGACCAATATTGTTGCAATATATTATAACAAGACAATGCATTTTAAAATAAAATTAAAAATTTCAAATATAAATGCTATTTTCTATTTGAAAATAAATGAAAGAAAAGGGATTTTGTTTCTGGAATTTATGCGGGACACATATCCTAACTGGAGTGGAGAAAATAAATTCCTGGGTTTGAAAGAAGGCTACACGAAATACGTAAGAGGTATTTAAAGTAATAGGGGGACATTTATCAGCATAAGTGAATTCAAGAGAGCATCAGCTTTTGATTTTGAATGAACGTCCTTTGATCTGCGAATGACACTTGAGCATTTGGCGCTTTTGATTATTTCATAAATTGCAAAAGAGATTCAATATCTTTTCTATCAAGAAAATAATTGCAAATTTAAAAGATGTCGTTCTTACATTTCTATTCAAAATGTCTGTAAAATATAACTGTATACAACATTTTCTTGCATTCTATTTAAAAGAATATCTTATTTTCATTTTAAAAAAATCTTATCATAAAATACTTTTTCTTCATTTATATAGTTATGCATTTTTATTTAAAAATGTAGGAAGCAATATTTAGGTAAAATTTTTTATAGGGTGATATTTTTCTTTAATTATTTGAGCATTTCTTTTTCTAAATAATTTGATTATGCTTCTAGTTTACGTAGATGCTAACAAAATGTTTAGTGATTACAATTTTATCACACAATCAACTATCTCTCTGGATTTTTTTTCAATAAGAACTTCTTTCAATACATTACCATAAGTTTTCTTAAATATAGTGTTGCAAATAAGTAGTACTAAAATATAATTTTTTACAGTGAAATATTTGAATGTAAGTCTAAAGATCAGAGTCATTCACAAAATCTTATAAAAGAATTCTTTGCAGGAACATCTTTATTTTCGATGTAAGATTTTACAGACGTTGTATTAAAATATGCGCGAAGAGATTTTTTATATTATTCATCATTAAGATTTTTTCAATAAACTATTTTAATAATTGTGACAATATAATATTTTTAATTCAAGCCTTGCTTTATTTTTTATCGCGAACATGCCTTTTACATCAATTTATTTTGAAACCATGAATCAGTTTGATCAATTTTAATAGAATATTTAATTTACATGTCATCTGTTTGCTGTATTAGAGATAAAATTGACAATTTTCATTTATTAATTACAACTTGCTTTCTAAAAGTTATCAAATTCTTTGGATTCACATACATGGAGATCTAAAACGTTCTTTATTTTTATCCAAATTCATTTTGGATAATTGTGTTTACAAAATAAACAATTATTTTAAGCTCTTAGAGCAAATCAGCCTGGTTAATTTTATTATATTTAACAATCTAAAAATGCCTTTAAGTTTAAAATAAATTTATGTAAATCATAATTACTCTGTATAGAAGCACATCATTTAATCATACATAATTTTAACTGTTTCTCTAATTCATGAGTTCAATCGCAAATCGATATACACCAACCTTTTTACAGTACGTTTCATCCCATAAAATAAATTATATGTCTGATATTATTTTAAATAAATATTCAATAATTGAAATAACATTGTAAAACATTCGAATATTGAATTGAATATTCAATATTTTTCACCATTTTAAAAAAAAATTTCTTATAAAAAATAAATAAATCTTCGTTTTATTATCTTTTTTTTCAATAACAAATATTTAAAAAGTTCCTATTATAATATTGTAAGATATTATTATTAAAGGTATTATATTAAAATACTTTTGTCATAAAATATCCTTGGCAAAATAAAATCAACTTGTTCGATAAAAACTTTAGAATTAATTTTTCATGCTAAATTTTTCATGAAAAATATTTCATGCTAAAATAACATTTACCTCTTTCTTTTTTTATGTCAACAAATTGCATTGATATTTTTTCATATATGTATATATATATATATATATATATATATATATATATATATATATATATATATATATATATATATATATATATATATATATATATATATATATATATTTTTTAATAACGGTGGGCACTTGGGTGACTAACCCTTCGCCACAACAAGGCCGGAAACTGCTACTCATTTGTCGTTACCCAGCGGGCACCTGTGAACCAAGTCACGGAGGTGAGTAGCATTACCCGCGTCATACCACCACAGACCCGTTTATAGGGTGGGCCACATTCATACATCAACACACAAGAAAGGACAGAGAGACACAGAGAGATAGTAACATCCACGCCCGAACCGGGATTCGAACCCGGGACCCACAGCTCAAGAGTCAGGAACGCTAAATATATATATATATATATATATATATATATATATATATATATATATATACTCATTATAACACATTATAGAAAATGCATGAATAAATTACAATCCTTGAAAAGCAACCTGTCTAACATGTTGAAAAGCTATAATGATTGTGTTAGTGAGACGTAAAATATTACTTTATTCAAGTACTGAAAGAAAAATTTATAAACTAAATCTTGATTTCATATTTGATTCAGCAGTAAATACTCTCTGGGGATAAAATTTTATTAGAAACTAGCTCTCTCTCTCTCTTATCAATGTTTCATATAAAATCTTAAGAAGGATCTTCAACGTATTATCATCAGATATAATAAATATTTTTTGACTAATATAATTTGTATCTCTTTTGATTTTCGGTAAAGTGACCACATGAAACATTTGAGAACACAAATTTGAAATTTAATTGTGTATAATCAGTTTTCTTAGTTACAGAGACCTTTTCATTTTTGACCTTGAAGCTTTTGTTTAAAAATAGTGAAATGTTCAAAAAATGTATTCGATGTATGAGTAATCATATAATATTACACGCCTAAATATAATTCTTAGATATTTCTTAAATTCATGCCTAATTAAAATTCTTAGACTTCATTCTTTCTTTTATTAAATTGTATTAAATAATTTACTTATTACTTTTATGAATGCTTGAAAAGTGTGTTTTGTAATAAATAAGCCTAATTTTGTTAAAATGAAAAAGTGTCACGCTGCGTTACGTGCATATAAACAAAGTGCCCCTCATAAATAAAAGGGAAAAAGTCGTATGTGCAGGGAGAACATTTTTTTGACTAACAAAAAAAAATTAAAACAAACTTCACACTTTCCTTAAAAAAGTTCTCTTAGCGAACTTCATAAATGATTTTAAAGTACTTTGAACACGCCAGCTTTTAAAGTTTTGATGCTTCTTTACAAGTAAGTATCAAGAGACCACTTTTTTGTTACTTTTCCACACGTCTTTTAACTGATACTTAAAGTTTTAATAAAAAGATACTTTGCTAAAAACAATTTTGTTCTGAGAATCTGTTTCTTTTTTAATGTATATTAAAACAAAATTTGTGCATTGTCATGCGTAACAATAGAGAACCATTTAAATATGTATTATGCTAAGCATCTGTGAAGAAATATTCTTAAAAAATTCATCTGAAGGGAAGAGTGAAACATTTTTAAGTTATTTTTTAATCCTTAGGAACATTTCTTTGTGGAAAATCTGCATTTGTAAAGAAGATTTATGAAGAGGATTCAGATATGTATAATTATTGTGTTACGAAGCATCTGAATGTTAAATTTCAATCTATGATTGTTTCAAGCTGTCAGTGCCCGAAGAGTTAGAGCGCACTGCTAAATATGGTAACTCATTGATAAGTCCAAGTTTTACGCTTAGTTCTGTGATGATTTTACATCCCTCAATATTGCTTTTATTCCCATTTATTTTTAAGCTTTCAGAAATGTTCACACTTTAATAAATGTCATTTCTTATAATTACGTTTTTTGAAAGACCGTGATGGCCCAGTGGTTACGGCATATTCCTTTCCCCCGGAAGGGTGGGGTTCGATTCCCAATGCCACCGAAGACCCATTGAGTACATGCGATACACGTGCTCTTTAATTCTGCAGAATGGAAAGTCTTGTAATCAGTCGTTAAGCAGGTACCATGAGTATAATGGTCTGAAGAAAATTTCTTCCCTCTACAGATCAGTGTCAAAATTCAGTGAGTGAATCCCTTGGTGATGCCATTTATAGGAGGAATTTAGAGCAAAATCGTACTTTCACTCTCGTGGTACTCTAGTTAAATGAAAAATCCACCCTACTGACTTAAATTTATATACCCAACGGCAAAGCGAGCTTGTCTTGTCCAATTTCATTTTTACATTTTTTACACCTCATGATTTTTTTCATGTAATTTTGTGATTAAAATTTCATGGCTTAAAACATTTTTAAATTAATAGTAAAAAAGTTAATAACTTAAATTTATATTTTATGGTAATAAAAAATCCTCAATTGTATACATTACTCTAGATCAGAGTTTTTTAAACATTGGGCTTGCCAAACATATTAGCAATGTTGATAGTTCTTTAACTAATTATAGTAATTATTCAACTACCAAGTATTTTGTGACGTATTTGAAGATACGTGAAGACAGACGAAGAAAAAACGAAAATGTTTCGAAGTATTTTTTATAACCAAAAAGCACTTACCATTAAAATCGTATGTATATCTTGCCCAGTTAACTGATGATTTTTATTTAAAAATTGATTTTAATAGAAAGTACTTAGAAATGTTTTGGCTAGGAGTCTCGAAATAATTTCTAACGATTATTGAAACTGCCGTAAGCGTTCTTTCCCTGTTTCCTAGGATGTATTTGTAGAGGAGGAAATTTTCTTCTTTAACCACCATAAAATCAATGTCGATCAAATTGAATATTGAAGAAGGCATTCGTTTTGCGACGTCGACTGTATTGCTAAGGTTTGATAAAATAATTACCAATGTGCACAGCTATATGTTTTCCCATTGATCGCCAATCCTCACACAGCAAGTGTTAGAAATTTGTATATTTTTAATAGTAAGCTTCCAAGTAATTATACTTAACGGCTTAAATTAATATTTGAATTTATCAAGATGATTGAATTCATTTGTATTATTCTATGTATTTTAAGTTTGTTTTTTATTTAAAATGTTTCTATTTTATGACCTAAAATTAAAAATTAATGACCTATTTCTAAAAAAATATATCATAGTGCAAATGAATAAATTGATTGCTTTATGCGCGCGAATGTCGAATCTTGCTTTTAGGATCCTACGTAATTTGCGAGATTATTATAGGTTCCTCATACCAAAAATTGAAAGAAACCCTGTTAGAAGTAGTACCAAACATATTGATGCTAATGATTAATAGAATTGTCAAAGGTAAAATATGAAGAAATAAAATCAAATTATATTAAACATTTGAAAACAAAAGCCTAGTAATACATGAATCGAAATAAGTAATTTTCCATTAACTAGGTATAAATAATTAAAATTAAGATAAATTTTAATTATTTATACCTAAATATTAGTCTTAATTTTTAGAAATCAATGAGTTAATTAGTGCTTTATATATATATATATATATATATATATATATATATATATATATATATATATATATATATATATATATATATATATATGTATATATATATATATATATATATATATATATACACGAGTTTGCAAATTTTTTATTAATTAATTGTAGCATAGTTGGATGTAAATTATGTCCTATTTTTGATTATGCTGTGAAAGTCTATTTTTGGCTTCATAATTTGATGGTAAATAATATACACTACTGAAATATAATTCTAGAATGCTAAAAAAGAAAGAGGAATGCTCTATTTGTAGACCATTTCATCAGCTCAAGGCATTTAGCTGAAGTGGATTTACTCTGATACTAATATTTTAGACATCTTCTTTAGTTTAACAAAATTAGTGGGAAAATGTGCAGTGGTGTGGTGGCCCGTAATTATGTGTGAAAACAGACATATAAGTCCTGACATTTTGTGAAGAATCCAGCTCTCTCAACAACAATCCCATTCAGCTTTTGATTTAAGCAATCATGTATCTCTATTGTGGTGATATGGGATGCCATCACTTAAAATAACAGGACACTTCTATCGTCCTGAATGGAATTTAAGCAACAAAAATACATGTTGACTTAATTACTGACAATACATATTGACCGTTACTTGTAGAGTGCAACTCAGTTTAAGGTAAAGATGACCAGGCTGGTGCAGCAAAATGTGATACCTTGATCATGAGATTCAATTTTGATTCATTATTTTATCAGATTTTTGACATAATCAATCATTGAAGTGACATACTCTTTATAATTTTGATCAAAATTCTATTCATTAATTTACCTATATTTAATTTTACATTAGGTAAATAATCTTGTAGTAAATTCGGAAAAATAATTATCTAACTTACTTAGCAGTGAAACCTATTACATACACATAACATAAAATTTAATATCGTGTTAAAATGTATTAAAATGTATTAAAATTGTGCAAGTCGTGATTATCGAATATATTTAAAGAAATATTAAATACTCTAAATATATTTCAATTCTTTCTTTCAATTTCTCAAAAATGTTCATTTAAGTAAAATATATATGCTACTATTTTGCATAATTTTGTTTTTAATATCGTAAATAGTTTTTGTCTTAAAGTAATGAGAGTAAAATTTGTTTTCTTCTATTAATTACATTTTATGTATTTTTCTACGTTTTTATATTTAAATTATATAAAAGTTTTATATATATATATATATATATATATATATATATATATATATATATATATATATATATATATATATATATATATATATATATATATATATATATATATATATATATATATATATATATATATATATATATATATATATATATATATGTATGTATGTATGTATGTATGTATGTTATACATTAAAGCAAGTTAATGTATAACATACATATATATTATAATTACTAAAAGTTTTAAGTAATTATAATATGTCATTTTGAATTTGAATTTTATCTAAAGAACTTCTAATCAAATATCTCTAATGAAAATGAAACAAAAAGACTAGAGTTCATCAATTAAAAGTATATTAAAATTATAACTTAATGAAGAGTTTTGAATATATTTTTGAAAAAATAATGTAAAATTATTCACGAAGGCTATTCCAAAGTTGTCGCTTAGATGAAATGTTTATTTAGTACATTTTATATTTCACATAAGTGGTTTTGTGGCCACTCTAGGTTTTGAAAATTTTCTAGGCTAGTTGTTGGTCTTGGTTCATGTATTCTGCTTTGAAAATCTCAAGAGCTTCGAATAGTGAGCAGTGCGCTAATGAAAGTTATTAATATTCTTATCATGCCTCTTCCTTCACTAATACATAATGTAATATATGGCAGCTATACACTGGCTTCAACCAGTTTGCCCGCGGGATGTCGACGAAAGCAAATATATGGGGCTTATCATCTCAATGAAACCATGCATTCATTTTATTATGGATTCAAATTTTCCCTCAGAACATGGAAACCTTCAAAGCTTATGATCAATTTTAGCCTAAAATCAAAAGATTTGTATTTGATTTAAAATTGGCATTATTAGAAACAGTCAAGCAGATTCCAACTTCTAAATCGTAGATAGAAAATAAATATAAATATTTTATTATCCATTTGCTATGTAGTTATTGTCAAAGAAAATTGCCTTAAATATTACGCAAAAGCTTGATTCCTGAAGTAATTTTCTAAATTTTTATAATAATTTAAAATGTTTTTTAACGAAAGTACTTTTACGATGAAAATGTTTTTATTTGAAGTACAAAGAAGGTAAAAACAAATGAGTGTGTAATAATTGCTTCCTTTAGGTGGTAATTATTTCTAGCACTTTATTTATTTATTTTTTGCAGAAATTTATGATAAAATGAAATAAATTATATTTTAGAATTTTAATATTGTCTGTATATATATATATATATTAGGAATTTAACTGTGTCATCGATTCTTAAATAGATTATTAAAATAATGTGCTCTTTATAAAATATTTTGCATCAGCATAAATATCAATATATTAGTTCAAATATTCAATTTAATTAATTAAAATTTTCATTTTAAACTTTTTAAAGTCTATTAATGCAAAAGAAAGTAAGTGTTTTTTATTTGATCAATTAAAACCTAAATATTCCCGTCATTAATTCAAGTGGTATTAATTCATAATTAAAATTCAAATATGCAGCGTGTTTTATATTATATATTATCCATAGAACTTGGGAATATTTTATATTTTAATAAGCAACATATTTATGACAAAATATTGAATTGAGATACTTTACGATAACTTATGTTGAAAATGTCTTGATCAAATGTTGCTTTTTTATTTAAAATTATAATTTTTTTACTTTTAGTAAAACTTTATTTAAGACTAAGGCAAAGTTTTAAAATTGCAATTTTTTACTTAAAAAGTTAGAAGCACAGTTAAATACAAACTTTTTCTTAATTAAATTAAATTTGATTTAACATAGAATAATTATGATTATAACATTTGGAAACAAATTAAAGGTATCAACTGAAAAAACAATCCTAAAAAACCTTTTTTATGTAAATTTATGTTTAAATAGATTTATCTGTTCTAAATATTAATAATATAACAGTTCAAATTAATACTAAGTAATAAATTCAACATCTATTTGTAAATACTAATTCGAGTATATTTATTAACTCATATATAAATTTCTGATATCATTTGAAATGCATTTTATCGAATAAAAAAAGACTAAAAGCAAGCACATTTTATGTAAAAATTGTGTTTTTTCTAATTTTATGCTATTCTATTTGATTTTATCTTTTTAATTTAATTTTATTTAGTATTAAAATTTAGCTATTTATTTCTATTTCTCATTCATATTTCACTTATAGAAAGAAAATTAGAAAGTAACATCCTGTTACCATTTTTTAACTACATTACATCTAATCGATCAAGTATTTTACGATTTGAAAATAAAAGTGTTATATTTGTTATTTATGAATTGCTTTTTCTCATAACAAATTAATATTTCTTCCAATAAAAGTGCTATTTACTACTTTTTTTTGATTTTTGCACAAATTTATGAAGCATTTAAATGTTTTATGAAACTTTTGAAATGTTGCCTAGTAATATATTAATACAGAAACACCGCATATGTAACCATGTGATTTGACACTTGTATGGTGTTTTTAGAGATTAAAACATTGATTAAAAATTTAAAAATAAACATTGAATGATAAAAGCAAAATTAAAGTTAATTCTGACAAGTTGTAAAATCCTCACTGGCACCGATTAAGCTAAAGTGGCTTGAAATCCACTTACTAACAGCTGTCTTTGTGTGTCAAGTGCAACCACATATGTAACAAAATATTTTTTAAAATATTTTTTATGTCTAAAAAATAAGTGAATTCCTTAGTTTGTAATTATGTTTACATTTTTCGAAGAATATGATATCATTTTTTCACATTGTCTTTTTGGCTGCTAAGTAAAATTTCTTATAAAATACCAGCAAATAACTTAAACTAAAGGGTGTTTTTTTCGAGGTATAGAAGTTTAATTTGGCATTACTTTCCAAGATGGCGACTGATTTAATAGCTGTCAAGTGATTTATTCTCAGTTTGGTTTGGCAATTCATCATGAATAGACTCACACCTGAACAATGCTTTCTAATTGTGCAATTTTATTTCGAAAATAATGGTTCTGTGCGGAATACGTATCGCGCACTAAGCCCATTTTATCGTCGACAAAATCGTCCATCAGAGCAGTTAATTCGATTAACCATGGAACGTTTTCACACCACGTTTACTCTAATTGATAACTCGCATCCCCAGAGACGCCGTACAGTGCGTACAGAAGAAGCTATTGCTACTGTAGAGCGTAGCATCGAAGAAGACCCGAATGAGTCCATCCGCCGTCGAGCACAGGAATTGGATCTGTGTCCATCCACTTTATGGAAGATTTTACGGAAGGATCTTGGTTTGCGTGCTTTCAAAATCCAACTAGTGCAGGAATTGAAGCCAAACGATCATCAAGTAAGGCGTAGATTCGTCGAATGGGCCCAAAATGAGATTGCCGTTGTTCCCGATTTTCATAAGCGAATTTTGTTTAGCGATGAAGCGCACTTCTGGTTGAATGGCTACGTCAACAAACAAAACTGCCGCATTTGGAGTGAAGCTAATCCACAAGTGTATGTCGAAACACCGTTACATCCAGAAAAACTGACTGTTTGGTGCGCTTTATGGGCTGGTGGAATCATTGGTCCGTACTTCTTAAAAAACGATGATGGCCACAAGTTACAGTTAATGGTGATCGGTATAGAGCCATGATTACTAACTTTTTCATTCCTGAATTGAACAATCATGATGTCCAGGAGCTGTGGTTCCAACAAGACGGCGCAACGTGTCACGCAGCTCGTGCCACAATCGATTTATTGAAATACACGTTTGGTGACCACCTAATTTTACGTTTTGGACCTGTGAATTGGCCTCCAAGATCTTGTGATTTAACACCGCTAGACTATTTTCTGTGGGGCTATGTAAAGTCATTGGTCTATGAGGATAAGCCACAAGCGCTTGACCATTTGGAAGACAACATTCGCCGTGTTATTGCCGATATACGGCCACAAATGTTGGAAAAAGTCATCGAAAATTTAACGTTCAGATTAGACTACATCCGAACCAGCCGTGGCAGTCATATGCCAGAAATCATATTTAAAATGTAATGCCACAAGATTATCTTTCAAATAAAAAAATTCATGTCAATCGAATAATACATCGTTATTTTATATCAATTTTAAGTTCTATACCTCGAAAAAAAACACCCTTTATATGTACTAATAGAAAATTTCAGTGGAACAACATCTCATTCGTGCAAGAATAATTGTAAATAGAAAACTGTGTTTTAAGATATTTATATTTTCATATGTTAAATAGAAATAAGTCAGATCGCTACTAAACATTATGTCTTAGAAGTTTGAAATACATTTGTGTTCTCTATCACTAGAATATATTTTATGTAAGAGAAATTAAATTTTTAGGTGAAATTCTTTTATTATTTCTTAGTGGTGTTTTTGTAATTAAATTTCTGATTGAATTAAATTTTTAAAAACACAATGGGTATTCAATGCCGTATTAAAAATATATGTATTGCTGGAAAGTAATTTTAATGTGAACAAATCAATTGCACTAATATGTTTAAACATGAGAAAAATTCTAAAATAATATAAATTTATTTACATTCCTTTATGTATTTTATTTTAACAACTTTACAAGATAGCTTATGTCATTGTCCTAACAGATTTTTTAAATTATACCTAATATTTTTGATTTAATCATTGAAGAATTAGTTTCCTCCAATTATAAATCACATTATAAATATTTCAATTGAATCTCTACAAAATGAAAAAGAGATTTAAAAACGGCATTCATCGTGTGAAATGTTTTTAACCTGTTTTTCATAAATACCTGTGGCAAATTGAAACAGAGAAGCTCTTCTCTAATATTCGTTTACTCTTCTGTTATTAAATTTCAAATCAAACCCTGTTTATGTGTTAAAAAGTAGGCCACCTACCAAGTGAGTGCACATAAATTAATATTGAAATGATCCTATCCAATATTTAAATGAAATGCAATTTTAATGTTACTTCATAAGATTTAAGGAATATTTACATAACTGTATATTTGAAAATGCTAAAATATCGGTTTATGTTTTGATTGATGAAACGTCAGCTTATTTTAGAAACGGTGCTTACGAACTGTGCTTAGTAAAAAACATACGAATTAATATTTCAAAAATCTAAACTTTAAAATTTTCAAAAATACTCAGTTTAATGCATATATAAATACATAGTTTAATATATTATAAATAAACAACAGTTTATTTATAAAATTTTAAAACTAAAGTGAAAAATAATCAGTCAATTATTCAATATTTGTTACAAAAAGTTAGAAAAAGAACGATGAATACAATTCGATTTTCTTTATGGAATAATTTAAAGAAGGATATTAATCATCTTAAAACTAATTACACACACACACATTTGCTTAATGAAAATGCATAGATTTTTATACAATTTTAATATAGCTTGGTTTCTTTTTAACTCCAATAATTTTTCTAGTTTACTAAAAGTTTTCTTATAAAAAGTGACTCATAAATTCTATCAAAAGGAACATTTAAATGGAGAAATGTGTAGCCTAAGGCTTCGGAGTAATCTCTTTAAAAAATAAGATGTGAAAGTTTATTTCTGTAATCGATATTTAATAATGAGCTCATTCTCTTTAAATAGTTTTTGTGTGTCCCCATTTGATTAAAAATGTAGGGACGCTTTAACCTGATTATTTCAAAAGTTATTTCTTATAAAATTATTTTAGCATATTGAATCTAAAATTTTAAAAAAGGAAAATTATAATTTATCTAAATTGAGATTATTAATTAAAAGTTAAATATATTATTAATTTATTTAATTTATGTGATTATAATTAAGTTTCTAAGTTATTGAATTAGTGAAGGTATTTCAATTATGAAGCGTAGTATTTTAATATACAGTTGAGTTTTTACGATGTTATTGTCCATAATTAATAGATATTTTTCTAGATATATATATTTTAATTGATTCAAAATGTTAAAAAAAAAGAAAATTTCTTCAGACTTTTTGTGATCATGTGTTTATTAATTGTCCATTTCAGCGCATTAAACTGTACATAACGAATTTAATTTTCCCCTCAGCTGTCTAAGAATAGTCTTAAGAAAATTTGAATTATTAATTTTCATTTATTGAAGAGTGTATTATAAAGTTTCATAAAAAGCTTTGCAAATACTACAAAATTGAGTGGAAGGAGTTTAATATTTTGTTTTGCTACTTATTCGTTAGCAGCAGCTATACAGCTTTTACATTTATTCAATGAGATTAGCCAATATTTTGCATTAAGAAATTCTATTCTCAAATTTCCCCTATCATTTTATAATGTTAAGTACATTTTCTGACAATTTTTATGAACATATATTTATGAACGACATATATTATGAACATATATGTCGTTTTCATCAAAACGAATTTTGGACTAAATTTTTTCATTGGAAAAACCTTATTCTCTGATAAATTTCTTTTCTTTTAGAGTGCTTATATTTTTAACTGTATTGAATGGTTTTATATAATTTTACCTAAGCATAGGAATCAATCAGTCTAAAAAAATCCTAATTGGAGCAAAAATAAATATATTAAAAACTTTTTTCTCATGTTTTATTGAGGAAATGATTTCCTAACGACAGCGGTTCGCTTCAATTTTTAGGACACATTTTCGAAAAAGAAGAAGAGAAGCAAAGAGAAATTGACGTGAGGCATATTAAGAAACTTGTAATTCTATTCAGCACACTAATCATTCGAACTTTATTCGTACTTATTAGAGCAACTATATAAGTATTTTATTATCCACAAGTGCATGTTCTACGGTTTTGTTAGAATTTTCCACGAATATTTGAAGAAACAAACTGTGCATGTGAAGTAATAATTTATTATGTCTCATCGCATAATGATGAGAGATCACTAAAAATTTCTTTCCTACTGTTTTCCATTGATTTCATTCTGTGTCTTTTATCTCTTTATTGTTTTTGAATTTCTCAGCTTTCATCTGGTCAAAGTTAACAAAAGTTGTTCCGTTTCAATCTATGATCAAATAATTTATGCAAATGTCCCCAAAAGTATCTCAAGGTATAGAATATTTGATTTTCTGATCATTTGACATTGATGGCCCAAGATTATGCTTACAGAACGAATTGTAAATGTTCAGTGTGACTTGGCGAATTAAATTATTCAATTTTGTGAGGTCAAGGTTTCTGTTTTCTGCTTTTGTTCGTTTTATTTATGCATGCAACATTTAATATTTTAGTTGACTTATTTCTGTAAACCCTGTGCTGTGAATCTGGAATGTATTGGGAAATTGTATGATTTCAAAATAAATAAAAAAAATATTTGCAATTATTTCTGCTGTTTTAAGGAATATCCTTTTAGTGTTACAGAGAAAAAAGATTCTCTGCAATAATATTTCTCCGAAAATAAAAATTAGATATTTTTATATGTAGGTTCTTATTTTAAATGAAAATATTTTATTTATTAAAAATAATATAAATTACAAAATGTTTTAGGTGACATTTTGAGCAGTTGTGAAGTGAAACTCAGAAAAACATTACAGCGAGTTCACACCCCACAGATATACAAAAGCAAACATCTTAGACTGAGCTATATTGTACATATATAAAGTCACCAAAATGTCCAACTTTAAATCAAAATGCATTCAAATTTTAAGTTTAATTACTTTCTAAATAAATGGATACACATCGCCTACTTTATTACTAAAACTATTGAATTCCTGACCCAAAAAATATTCTAAACTGTTCACAAAATTGCATTTTCAGCATGGAAAAGCATATGTATAAGAAATATTTAGATACATATAAAGATCATAGTCAGATATGCAGTTTCAAAAAATAAACTTAATGAATGATTATCAACTTTTTCTAAATATCTTTCCTTGTGTCAATAAAGAAGATTTTATTTTAATATTACAGTAAAAAAAGCAAATTCTTTGTTTGTGTACATTATTTACGTCAAATTCTAGAAATTTATGGAATAGATTTTAATCTTGTTTGGCGAGGTTCTCCATTTATCTCTCGATTGAGCCTTCACTCGCCAATGTTGCGATCTTATCTCGCGAGATTCAGCAGAATCCATGACCAATTTGCGTTTCTATTGGATTGCATGGAAAAAAAAACCCATTATGTATCGCACTCCAGTAAATTTTATTTAAACTTCTAATTCCATTTTCTGAATTTCATATTTTTAAAAACAAATTTAAGTACTTTAATATTGTTCAAAAATCAACATTAAATATATTCATACATAAGATATATTATACTCTGCTATTTCAATAAATTTATTTTATAATAGCTTCATTTTTATGTTAGATATTTTTGTATTATTTAATGAACTTGGAGCTATGTATGTTAACGGATTAGCACTCAATCAGTTTTAGTGAACTGATTGCCATCAGTTTTTATTGTAAACAATGAATTATTTCATAGGCATGATCAAATTAATATAAAATATATTATAAGTAACTTAACTTAAACATAGATTTTTTTTGAAATAAAGAAATTAGCAATTTTTCTTCAAAAAATTTTCAAAGGGTTCAGTAATAATTATTTTATTTCCAAAAAAATTATATCCACTTTAACTGTATTTTTGGATAGATAGATGTCTTTATTACTGTTAGAGATTTCAGATTTTTCAAAAATTAATGCATCATTTATAGAAAAAAACTATATCGTGAAATTCGGTTTTTCGAAAACCTGAAATGTGTAATATTATTAAAAATATTTATCTATCCAAAAATATAATAAAAGTGTGCATGAATATAATTTTATAATAAAAGCGCGCTTTAAGTTACATTTAAAACCCTGTAATTCTTAGTAATGAAACGATACGGATTTATGCTATGAATTCTTAAATTGTTATTAAGCTGAAAAGGTACTTAAACTATCTAAATATAGAAATTCTTTTAATATTGATGTATTGAGAATGCATTGTTTGAAATAATTTTTTTGTGTGTAGATGGCAATGTTTAATGTTTCCCTAATAGAGAATTTATTTCAGGTCATGAACATTTTCTCATTAACATTGCAAATATAAATTTTATAACTTCCTATTAATATTTCATAAGGTCACTCATATATCACTAAATAACCATTTATATAAACATCAATTTAATAACGCTGTAAAAAATTATAAAACTTAACATAATAAACATTTCATTATGTTTTATGTACTTTCTTAAAAAATTAATTTTATGAAAGAAAAAAAGATTTGTTGAAATATTTTCTCATAAGATTTAACAAAAGTAAGCTACTAATGGAAAAAATTATAAATTTTATGAACAAGTCTATTTCATAAGTAGAAAATATTATAAGAAAATAAGAAACCTAGTATTTTTTACATTAAACTATCTAAAATCAATTTATTATTTACATATAAAATTAAAATATTTCAAATGATGTACCATTTCAGATTTACTCTCTGTATGTTTTAAATAATCCCCTATTAAACTCATATCTATAGATTTATTGTGGCATATTTGGAGAATAAATCCTCATTGAAGTGTTATCACATTAAAAATCAATATGCTAAAAGTAATAGTTAATTGATAAAAAAATCATAATCTTAATGGTGACGTCATTTTTCTTATAAGACATTGTATAAAAATAAATTATAGAGTAATGTAGTCAAAGAAATAATTTCCTGTTTTCAATTCTTTACTAAAATTTAAAATGAATTTACGAATTATTAAAAAGCAAAAATTGTTAAATGGATACTTAATGAGCATTTGTTTTAATCCCCAAATTTCTCTGAAAGCCAAATATTTAGAATTGCTCTTTCCTTTTATTATTTAATAGTTGGTTTTTTTTCTTCTTAGATTCCATGCTTTTCATGGTCTTAATTTATAATAAAATCATACTATTACTGGAAAAATTATCAACACAACTTAAAATTTCCAATTTATTATGTTATGTTATAGCTTAATTATTATTATAGTTATATGTTATAACTTACTTATTAATGAAATAATTTATTATGTTATAATTTTAAATGTGAATCAATTTTAAATGAAATGATTTTAAAGACGATATTTGTGAATTTATATCTTATGTCTGATGGGACTAAATTGCCATTTCAGATATGACTAGTCAGTTGCACTCATTTTCATTTATTTTTAGTTTTTTCGTTTCCAGTGTTAAGATCTTTTTTTTTTATTTCAGATGATTTCTGTCATATCATTTTGAGTTCTAGCTCAGATGAAGATTACAAAGCTTATACGATAAATAAGACACTGCGTATAAATCGCTAATTTAAAAAATTTTTTCTTTAATTATTTTTTTACACTAAGTGTTAAGTTAATTTTAGAATCGAAATGGAAATTTTTTCTTAGAATTTTCAATTGAACAATTATATAAGTTTCATTTGTTTTTAATTTTTAACCATTTTCATCTGAAAAAAACAGCATTTTTTATAGAAATATAACTTTCAATTATTTTAATCATCGAATTCATTTAAGATGATGCTTATCAAGAAAAATATTAAAATAATGAATGTAATCTTTTAACAATGAAAACAAACAAAAATGAACACGAATTTTACTTTTAGTGCGTTTATTTATGCAAGGTTTATGGAATATAAAAATGGAAAATACTACTTCAAAAACTATTCACTTTTTCCTAATCAAAAGCATAAGGAAAATCTTTAAAAATTCATGATACAAACTTTCGCATTCTATTATCCCTCCAAACCATCACGTGATATTTCCTATCCAATAAACAAGCAATGTCTTATGGTAGTGCCATATTTGTTCATTTCAATTTCACAAATGCATGTTTTGACTCCTGTGGAAGTAGGATTTTCGTGAAATGACAGGCAATTGCATTATTTCTCCTGCCAATTCAGGAAGAAAAAAAGAAGCTGAATGTGAAGTGGCAATTCGGAGTTCTTCCGGTGGGCAAACAAACAAGTATGAGGGAGGACGGCGCATTATCCAGCACGTCATATCCGGAATGGTGCCCGTGTCATTTGTGGTTGCGTGAATGCTAAGTGAAATAATAAACATTCCGTAAGAGGCGAGCTGTCATTCCCTCGCAAGCGGCGCGGCTGATGCGCTGCGACGCTGCGGAAGAATGTTGCATCGGAGAAGATGCTTAATTTGTTTCTATGTCGTCATCGGAGCTGCTTGCATGAAGAAAAATTTAAGCTATCAAAACCGCAAATAATGCTGTTCACTGTCATTTCGAAAACTAAGTTGTAGCGTAACTTTTTTAAGTTATGGAAATAATACATTTAAATTCAAAATACAAATTTATAATTTTAATAGTTATACCAATAATTTACATATTTAACAAATACATATTTTACTTTTCAAAAGAATTCATAGAATTTGTATTCGAATGAAAGTATAACGATACTTTGATTGGGTTGACATATTTGTAATGCCCAACATGCCTTTTCTAAATGAGTCTTCATGTATTGGAAATTAACATTTAAAATGATTGTTACAGGTAGGCGTGAAAATTGGAGTTAAAATTCTTCGTGCAACCCTCACAGAAATATGTTTTAGCGATGAAAAATGATATGTCCTATTTCTTCATAGAAATAATTGTGTTTTGAAATGTTTGTTATTTTTCTCTGAAAAAAACTTCGATCTCTGCCTTGAAACAACTTAAACTATTCTGTTGAGTTTACAGCTGGTGCTATTAAGTGGTTTAATATAGTAATGTGTGGGAGTTAAGCAATGTTAAATAATTTGATGAATTTTGGTGTTTTTAAAACGTTTTTATCCAAAACATTCTTTAAAGTTAGGTACGAGGTGAGATCATCTTATGTTGCTGAATGGCAGGCACCCTAGAAATCCAGACGGTTTCTTTCCGACCCAATGCATTCCTTCCCTTCACGGTGACCTTCCGAATGAAATGCTTATTCTGAGAATGTCAGATCAAAAATCTATGCGTTAATTAAAAAATCAGTACACTACATTCGTTTTAAACACAATTTTATTCATATTTCAATGTTCTATGTCCATCAAATTAATATTTTTGTTACAACATAAGTTTTATTAAATATTAAAATTTTTAAATTTTCATGTGGCTTTTAAACATTATTACACATTTTTAAAAATATTGTTTCTAACCATCATTACAATTTTTGTGCCAAAGTCGCTTTATGTTCATAAAACGTTACTACATCAAAAGCACTTTTCTGGAAAGATCTTCTGGAATCTAAGTTTTTAATTATAAAACTCCTATCTGAAATCGAAATGCATTACACGATAAATACCTTGATTCCAAAAAACCCATACATGTGTTTGATATACTTTGAAATCTATTACTATGCAGCAAAGTTTAAATTGCGAAAAAAACTTTTTAAATACAAGTTTTTATGTGATTGACAAATATTTGATTCAAAAAAGCTTTTGATTAGAAGCTTTTTTGAATCAAATATTTTGCATTTTTGCAAAGTTAGAATGACATACAGTGGAATTATAATAAGAATTATGAATAAAAACTTACGATTTTTTTAGCTAAACAATGAGAATATAGCTATAAAAAGGCATTTTGCTGCAAATTAAAAAAGGCTTACCCAGGTATTGCTTGAATATTTAAATGTTTATAAGGATATTTTCAGATTTTGGATAATGATTGTCAGATAATATTTGAGGAATCCTTTTCATAAAATCAAATTATATTAATTAAATATATTGACCCTCTAATTTTTAATATTACAAGTTCTTTCTAAATTTATTTCCATCATATTTTATATGCATTATACAATAAAATTTTATTTTACCTTCTACGCCATTACTGTTCTAAAATAAATAAAACCAAATGCCATAATTTTCATCAATCTGTTCCACAACTTATATCTAGGTACTTATACTTTTTAAAATACACGAAGAAAACTATTTTTTTTTGATAAAAATGAATTGAACAACTAATATTAAATAGTTATCCGTTACATTTGTTTCAATTTCTTACTCTTTATTGATTCCAAATTCTATGAATTCAGAGCTTTTTTAAAATTGATGTCATCAAGTTAAAAAATTTTTGTACACAAGAACATTTTCAAATTTATTATTATATGGCTAAATTACTTTAAAAACAGAAATTAGAGTATACGATTCAATAATAAATATTTTCAATAATTTTGAATGCTATCAATAGCAATTGAAACATCTTATGATGCAAATAAAATTATAATTATATTAAAACTTTTCACTTTATTGAGAATATTTAGCTAATTTAATGAATTTTATAACCGATTCCATGAAAGTTAAAACAATTCTATACAAAAACATTTTCACACTTCAGTTGTTATTATTTTATTAAAGTTCTTTAAAAAATAGAAAGAGTATACAATCAAATAATTATTTATAAACATTTTCAATAATTTTGAATAATATCAATACCAAGAGCCATTTCTTATAATAAATGTAAAACGGTAATTATATTTAACATTTACTCTTTACTAAATATTATGAATTATTATTTATTTATTGAAAGGTTTTTTTAACCCCTCTTTTCCTCTGAAATTCCAAGATAATTTACATTCCAGAAAATTTCCTTTTTTTTGGGTAAAAGGAATCTTTTAGTGTTTTTTCCCTCATGCCCTATAATAAATACTCTAGTAAACTTAACGAGGTGAATGAAATGGGAAAGAAAAATAACGATGTCTAAGGAAAAAAGCGCATCCATTCTAATGGAGAATCGCGCCGTTTTTTGGGGTGTGATACCCGAGAATGTTCTAAAATATTTTCTAAAAATAACATCCGATTACATTTTCACCATTTTTCAAAAGGCAAATCGTCATTAGCATTTGTTTGTTTTAAACATAACTTTACCATTTTTGTCTCTATTTTTGACTTCTTGTTATTTTTTAACAAAATTATCGAAAAATAGTTTGTAACTGTAACTAAATTCATTTATTTCCGTATTCAAAATAATGCGATGATTTGCTTAACTTGAGTTTTAGGGAGAAACGGATCATATCAGAGTGTTTCCTTATTTTCTGTGAAGTCATCTTTTACATTTTGTAAGCATTATATTCTGATTCAAAATATATATAATATTTTTAACTGTCATCCAAATATGAAATTAAGCATATTGACTTTTAAATGGAAGCTTGCTTATCATGTATAAACCTAATACGGTAATAATAATTTTAAAATTTTAATGAATCATTTCTAAATACTTATAGTGATATCACTATAAAAGTGATATTTAAAAGACATTTTTAATAGAATTTTAAAAGAAAATTCTGGTTGAATTTTTAAAATAAATTTTAGAATAAAATTATAATATAATAATTAAATTTTCCAATATAAAATTATTGGAAAGTTTAATGAAAAAAAAATCAAAGTTAAATTTTAGATTCAAAGTTTATCAAAATAAAATTCTACCCCAACAGAGAGATTCATCATAGTATTGCAGATTCTTTACGCGCACGGGAAAACTTATTATGAACAAATCCGTTCCGGTGCAGTAAGCTATACATTTGATTCAAGTAGCGTCTGCACTGATATTTGATCTTATTTACAGCAGAGTAAAAGGACCAGGACTTGAACCAAATGTGTTGATTATATAAAGTCCAATGTTTTCAAACAATAAATTAGTAAAATTTAAAAGCTTCCTAAATTTTATTAGTTTTAACAATAGGAAATAAATTGTTGGGAGAATTGCTTATACCCGCGTATAAAATAATTTTCTGAAATATGTGTTTTAGAGGATATAACATTTTGCTTAGTGTAGTAACATTCTAAACAAAAACTGCTAAGTATAAAATGCAGTAATTTTAATAATATTAAATGAAAAGGGAATTTAGATTTGAAAGAAATAGAACTTAAAAATTATTTTATTTCATTAAATTTGAATGTAAAAAAAAGTTTGTAATAAATTAAAATGTAATTTTTTATTTTTAAAATTTATTAAAATTGCAATAAATCATAGTTTCTAAAAAATGTTGTAAGCGTTTCAGAAGTTTAAATGACTATTGATCACTCTGCTCGGATGTGGATTGCTCTGATTTTTTATAAACGTTCTTTTTCTTACATAAATAGTTTTGTTAAATATTCTAAATATGCTTCACCGTTCTCAAATTAGGAAAATATATTTATCAAAGACACCAATATGATTATTACTCAAAATATAACTATACTTAATTTATAATCTTCATAGTTCTTCTATACAATGATAATATATTAAATTATTAGATTATTAGTTCAAGTGTCTGTGTAAAACACTTAAAAAGATTTTATCATTTTACGGGAAAACTTTGTGACAATTACGCTTGTATACGTAAACCTAGTCACTGAAAAGAAACTAAATTAAAACTTTGAACAAATTTATATTTTTATTCCGAAATGCGTGGCCATTTACTACTCTATACTTTTGACACATATGGGCTCGATTACAAAAGACAGGTACTAGATATCACTATATAAATGTGTCATTATGTTTTGAATAAAAACATACCAAAATAAGGGGTAGAGTACAAGAATTTTATTTTAGTGCAAAATGAAGACTTTAAAAAAATAAAATTATTTATCAATTATTTCAATGCAATATCAATTTTAAATTATATATTTATTAACAATATCTTTAAAAAGGAATTGAATTAGTAAGGTATTAGACAAAAGAATTTTAGAATAGTCATTTCTTTAAATTGCATTGCTGATTTAAATATAATAATGCATTTCATTGTTGTGATATTTAAAATGTGGAATGGCATTTTAATGATTTTTTTTGTGAATTAATTTCGCTGATTTCAAAATGAATTGTAATATAAAAGTAATAAATTCTTGAAAATTCGCTTAGAGTTCTAAAAAAAATAATTGATAAGTTTCTTAATTCTACAGTATATATTAGGGTAAGAAAGATTTTAATTAAAAACAGTAAATTCTGCATTCAAAAACATATAAGACAATCATTATGCATCTGAAATTAAAATATTTTAATCAACTCTATTATAAATAAAAAAATTTCAATCAATAGTAAAAAACATGTCAATATCACGTTCCAGTTCCATTTATTTAGAATCTTTAAAATAAATTTAGATAAATAATTAGTCAATTATGCTCTTAGACCAAAGTTTAATGTCATAATAATTATATATTAGAATTAAAAATTTAATGAAATTATATTTAATATTTACTTTTTGAGAATGAAAACATTTAAAGTAGTTTTACTCTCAAAAATATAATTAATAAGAGGTACGCATTTAACGGATAAACAGGAAAGTTAAAATATAGGTAATAAAATACAAAATTCTTGTTATAGGTGTTGAGAAATCCCTTTATTTTAGCCCAACAAATCGAAAGTTGAGCTTAATTTATCTAAACTTTCTTTTTATAAAACTTATATTTTATGAAAAAAATCTTATTTAACAAAATAAAAGCAAATAAATTATAGTATAAGATAAGAAGTTCAAATGAAATTTGAAATAAAAAAAGTGTATACCGAGTTATTTTAATAATTTTCAGCTTTTCTTCAAATTTCAGTTTTTTAAAAGTATTTCTATCAATGTAATGTTAAGTAAAATTTCAAATAAATATTATAATTATTTATGAAAAATTAATGTAAGAATAAAAAATGATTAATAGAATCATCAACAACTAAACAAAAAATAAATGAATAAATATGCAAAATGTACATAAACTAAGTGGAAATTAGAAGTATTTCATCTTCATTAAAATAATCCAAACGTAAAAATTATTCAATTCAGTACACATTTTAGCAAATAAATAAAATGCAATATGGTTTTATGAACTTAACAACGCAATGTCATTCAATGCTCTAAAATTATAAAAGTTAAAATTTTATGAGAGTTTTTATCTCTTTCAAATTTATGTTGTTAAAAAATGAAATTCATCGTATCACTCAAATAGGAAAAGTAATTTCCTTTTTTATTTCTATTTATTTCTCAACCACATATATTAATTATAATACAGATTCATATCCAGTGAAAGTCTATCAGACTTACTTATATTTATAAAAATCTATGCAACAATTTAATGTCACATAAAACAATGTTTTATCATTCGTTTAGATTCATATTTAATAAATGATTTTGTCATGTAGCTTAGAGTAAAGTGTATCGAATTTTCCTTCCACGCGTTTATTTCAATCAATTCTTAAAATTACGTGTGCGGAAAAAGGATATGGATGAAGGCTTCTAGTTATGGACAAGTAATTTCCTACAAAGTGTGGAGGGGAACCACATCTCATCATACTGAAAAACAGATGACGATAATATTACTGAAAATAAAGCCCATTTGGTGGAAGTAGGGCGATAAAGTTGCCACTTCAACATCATGGAATTGAAATAGACTGACGATTTTGCGTTTTAAAGTGGGAAAATGAAAAAAAGAAAACGTCATACTGTTTTTAATCATCGTATCTTTGAAAAAATATTTGTGGTAAAACATTGAAAAGGGATTCATTTTTGGAAAATTCAAAATCTTTGTAAAAGTTGTCGTTATTGTATAAGGTTTAATTTTAATAAAAATGTGTACAGAAATCTCATTTAAATTGTTATTTATACAGACAGCATATTACAATGGAAACTTAATTCATTGTTTGCAGTGTATTACACTAAAAATATTTTTGAATGATAGAGTATGAAAAAGCCCATTCAAAATCCTTATTCATATTATATTTGAAGTTTTACTTAAAATAATTAAATGAGTAATGGAAATCTTTAATATTTTTAAATCAAATGTGATTGCGGAACTTGCAGTTTATTGATAAAAATATGAAACGAAGTTAGGTAATAAAGTATTAGAGAAGAGTTATGTCTAGAAATAAGAAAAATATGTGATTTATAGAAAGTCAACCTTTAGAATAGTTACTGAAATTATTTGTAAACCTGGATAAAAAGAATTAAAAAATTCACTACAAATTATTTTCAAGAAAATTGCGTTTTTTATTGATCAAAAGATTAAAGGAAATTACTTAGTCTTGTCTTTTTATCTGATGTCTTAAAGAAAGACAATCGGTCTGTGAAATTATTTTAATCTTTGACAAGAATCAAACTTTATTTTAGAATTATGGAAACAACACTTCATCGACCAAAACATAGATTAAAAATTTGATTCTGGTTAAACATTTATTAAACGAAGAATGACATCCAAATAAAATATATCTTTGTCTACAACGATCATGGATAAGAGAATACCTATATCTATGGACTATAAAATATAACTTTTGCAAATAATTCAAATACATAAAGCAACGTATCCACTACACTGTGATAACTGCACATCATGTTGCATAATAATTTTTTATTCCTCCTATTTAGGGAAATATGGTTGCAAAATTATTTTGTAGGAATTCAATTGAACTTTTTAATTGGTGCAAAATTATGTTCCAAATGAATTAAGATCTCACTGAGATCCATAGTATGTATTATTATTTTCCAATTAAGTAAGCAATGGTTGCGAAGTGATTTTGTGTTGCAAGTTAATTAATTTTTCTTTAATGGTTGAAACGTTATGTTCCAATTAATTTTAGATATCACTGCAATTCAATGATAGTATGCGTAAACCTTGTCCAATTAGGTAAGTCATAGGTTCAAAATGATTTTGTTCCAACTCTATTGAACTTTCTTTAATTGATGAAAAGCTATGTTGTACAATATCTTACACCAATTAAAGACAATAAAATTTAAAATTACATCATGTAGAATAATAATTTAAAATAATGTAATATAAAACAGAGAGTGTTCTTTTCTGATTACATCACTTTTATATACTTAACACGTTTTATTATTTCATCAATTTAAGTTTTATTTAAAGTGAAGGTAATTGAAAAACAACATTCAAAGCAGGGATTTTAATTATGTTAAAACTCTTGAATAAAATTATCTTGAACTTATAAAATTAGAAATTTTATACTTGAAAAAGTAAAAGAAAATAAATAACGTATGCTTTGCATCTTATTTATTTGACAAATGCCAAATATTAGTTCATGGGCTCTCCAATACCTCATGATAATGTTCTCATTCTGAGAAAGTACTGTATAATTGTTTAAACATTCAAATAGCATCGGTTGATTAGATTCACACAATTTAGGGAATCCACCATTCTCTAATTCTATGGAGATGAAGCGATCACTTCCACTCAGCCCTCTGAACAGGGCCGCTGCTGTCTTCCTTGGAAAACTGGGAGCAGCTCTCTCCTCTCCAAGAGTCTCTACCTTTGCAAACATTTTATAGAGTTATTTCCCATGATATAATAAATATATAAATTTTAAGAAAAAATCTAATACAAATGTTTTGTTCTATTAAAAATAAACTTTACCTCTGAAGCCATACAATATTGAATTTCTTAAAACATTCCTTTCATTAGCATCCTATTTTCAAAATTAGCCTTATTATTATCAGAAATATAAAAAAACTTCATTATCAGAATTTTTAGAGATAATAAACTATTATTAATCTCAATAGTTATATTTCTTTTTCAGAAATTCATACGGATTAGCAAAAAGTTGCATATGTGTAAGATACTTTAAAATGAAGATCATTTTACCAAACTGAACATAAATATTAATTAATAATAATATTTTTTTCTTTTTTATTTCAGGTAAGATTTTTAAAATCATCTCATGATTGACATTTTAAGTGACGATGCTATAAATTACAATGATACATTTTGAGTATTAAAGTGTTCATATGTGTGAGTATAGATATAGATTTCTAAATTCAATGTTTAACATCATTGCAATTGATGAATATTTTATACAAGGGATTTTTATTATATTTTCATATTTTTCTATGTATGTAGGACAAATATGATAACTATTTATTTGTAGAATGTACACATACACACAAATAACTATATTTACAAAATTTTCTTCTCGAGTTACGTTGAGGACTTTTAAATAAACAAGATTTTTATATTCCAGAAATTTTTGTATATTTTTTGTAAATAAAAATTTACTTGAAATCAAAAATTTATTACTGTCTAAGTAGAGAAATGTGCTTTCTACGTATATCAATAGAAGAAACCAATGTTCACACTTTTGGCATAGTTACAAAAAAGTGTTCTTATTTTAGAGTAACACTTCCGGCTTTATACCCAGATGTAAAAGATACTTAAGAACTTCCTGGACATATTATGCTTTCAATGAATTATTCATATGCAAAAATCTTCAGTGATTTATGTTGTGTAAATGACCGAAGGAAATGACTTTGTTCATCATAAATTTTCTCACAGACTCGGGCGGTCCTCTGGCGATCGGAAACTGCATTTTCAAAACAAAGGACTCCCAACTTATTCAGTATATGTTATGTGACAAAGGGAATAAAATATTACGCGGGCAGATAAATTTGTTCAACTTTGTTTTAAGCTATTCAAGAGAAAACAGGCGCCTTAAAAACGTTACCCGATGTCAAAATGATGCATTGCTAGGATAAATGATGCGTTAGCAGCTGCAGGAACTGCGCTGCTCCTTTATTGCAAGAGGAGAAATTTTTATAGATAATAAATGATTTTGCTGAGGCTAATTTTTTATTAAAATATAGCAACTTTAATCTTTTTCTTAGGATTAAGCTATCTGCTTTGGAAACGAAAAGGTTTTATTTAATTTAGATATAAATACCAAACAAATGCAGATAATATCATTTGTATTTAAAAATGTAAAAATGTTGGTTGTAATGAAAATAGAGAATATTTAAGTTTGTAAAGTAAGTTGTTGAAAACATTTTCAAGAATAAATGATGCAATGAGTTAATGATAAAGGGTGTATCGTAAAGTTTTTGTGGGCCTTTACCTCTTAAATGGTTTCTCGGAGACATAATCTCCATTGCAAAAATGCTAATAATGAAGTGAAATTTCATGTTATGTCATTTTTACATTTAAATATTTGATTTTGGAAAAATTGTAAACTTTAAATGTTTATATGTCCCAGGTCCCTACGATTATATTTAGAAAATATTGCTCTTATCCCAATAAATCTAACAAAAATGTTTCATTTCTCTACGACAAAAGGTGAACAAAATATTTAATTTTAAAATTTGGGATTTTTAAATCTTTAAGGGGTCGATTACAAACTCAATCAGTATAACTCTTGAGTAAAAACCTAGGAAAACACAATGATTTGGAGAAAGGCAATTTTTTTTCTGTCTGTAAGCCATGTGTACCTATAGCCGCTATGTTCTATACCTTATTTGAAAGCTATAGCAACATCATTTAGAAGTCAAATATAGAAAATTTAATTTGTAACTAAAATTGAAATAAAAAATTTACGAAGTATATAACTCCAAAACATTTATTTTGTTTCATTTACGCAAATGTGATAAATTGCGAAATGCATGCTCTAAAAAATCCAAAAATGATACAATTTTGTTTGAAAAGAAAATCTATAATGTATAGCAAAAAAGTACTATATTAAAGCTCTAAATACAGTAGAATGTATAAAATTTTATTGCTTATATATATATATCTATCTATATCTATATATATATATATATATATATATATATATATATATATATATATATATATATATATATATATATATATATATATATATATATATATATATATATATATATATATATATATATATATATCATATATAATTTATTGACAGAGAAAATTCAAGCTAAATAAACTTAGTAAAAAAATTACAAATAAGTTGAAAAAATATCAATGCAATTTGTTGACATAAAAAAAAGAGGAAAATGTTATTTTAGCATGAAATATGAGGTCAAACTATTCACTGTTTGTTGTTATACTCGTTTGCAAAAGTGAATCAAGCTCTTGACTACATTTTCTAGCATGGCAGTACGCATCAGAAATATGTTGATGCAAGTGTAGTGAACTTGTGTTTGCTGGTTTACAGACTTTTCCTTCAATGTTACCCAGAGAAAAGGGATAGGCTAGAGTCCATTGATTTGGAGGGGGAGATTCAATATTGCCACCATTTTCGAAAACGTGTTGTCCAAAACATTTTGAAGAAAATGTTAAATTCTACTACTTATTCGTCCTCTGTTAGGGAAAGAGCAACTTTTCTAAATATAATCATAGAAATCTAGGAGAGAATATAAAAATTTACACAGTTTTGCATAATAGAATTTTTAAGCTTCAAAATATTACAGCATGAAAGCATCATTCATTTGAGACACATTAGAAATTATTGGTTTCTGACCAATGGTTTGATTGCTCACGAAGGACTTTACCATGACCCCTTTATATACCAATTTATATACCAAGCTCAAATGTGAATTGCGTTAAAGAATCCTGCTGCGAATTTTCCTCATTTAAACATATTTTTAGTGTCCCTTCAGCCATTTGTTTTACACTAAGTCATTGCAAAGCTAGTTTTAGTTGTTGACTTTTTAACACTTTCTTCCTTTTGTGCAAGTTCCATGCGTATAGCATATCATTTGTTGCTAATTTTTCAATTTGAATAATTTGCAGTGTAATAATGCATAGCATTGAAAATTTAAAATTATGGAAATGATTTAATAATAACAAATAAATAATAAATGTTCACTGAAACTAACAAAATAAGTACCTCAGAGGCATATCTATTTTAATTTAATGTGTGTATTACTGATAATGAAGTGAAATTAGCCTTTTGTGTGTGTGTGTGTGTGACACGTGTATCGCTTAAACTACTATCATATACTATTGCAATATTTTAATCACACGTGAATCTCATATTTAAATACAGACTTGAATGAATCTATCAAATCATAAACAATTTTCTTCAATTCAAATACAACAGAAATTTATGTTTAAGCTGTGATAAATATTTTCCTTAAATTTTGTTATTACAAAAATAGTAAGAACTCTATCGAATTGTTTTAAATAAGTTAATTATAGGATTTTATTCTAAATCAACTTTAACGGTTATTTTCATTTAATTCAAGCCATAAATCTAGCATAAAAGTTTTTGAATGTTAAAAACAACTTATTGATTTTACGTATAATTTATGATTAAATAACAAAACGTTTAATTTATGATTGATTTTTATTATACAAAAAAACTGTAAATAGTTTAACAAATAAGTTTTCGAGTTTGAGAAAAAAATTGGTGGATATTTTAATTTTAAGAAGTAAAGAAGTTTAAGTTAAGTTTAAGAAATTTTGGCATATATACATATATTCTGAAATTATTTGAGGATTTATAATCTTGTTAGAAATTCTATACTAAACCTATTAAGCGAATTAAATCCATTCATTTTAATTTACTGTTAAAACAATTAAGAGTGTAATGTAATTTAAAAGTTGAAAACATTTTCTTTTGTAATTTAAGTTCAATGTAACGACTAAATTAGATTTTACTAAAATTCCAAGAAAGATAAAAAAAATGCCACTTATCATCCAATTTAATGTTAACTTAATAGCTATAAATATATAACCTTAAACTAAATGTTTAAAAGCCTTTTTAGTGTTGCATACTTTTATCGCGCAGATGTTTCTCTTTCTTGCACTATTTTATTAAAAAAATGTATTTAATTATTTTACCAGTTTTTACACGATTGAAAAAAATTTGCCAAGAATTTGCCTTTTAAGTCTCGAAGTCAAAAGAATATTACTTAGGTTTAGCAGAAGAAAGAAAAAATTCTTTTCTAAGAGGCTTTTAAAGGATTCTTTTTTATTTTACCTCAAAAATTAAGATTGATGACTTGGATAAATACTTTTTCCAATTGAAACAAATTTCTTTTACCCACAAACTTTGAAAAATAAAAGTTGTTACAGATGTTTCTGGAAAGACTGTGTTTTCAGAATGATTTTTAAAAGCATTATAAAATGAATGAAAGTTTGATTGGATTTAAAAAATTCTTTCAAACTTTTTATTATGAATTTATGTAGCATTATTTAAAGAAAAATAGCAAATATATGGAAACGGGTTTTAGTTGGCAGAAATAAATCTTTATGTTCAATACAATGGTGTTAAATGTAAAAAATGCATAAATAAATTATTTCTGTACGAAACTTCTCAAGATTTAAATTCATTATTTTATTTACACATTATTTACATATAAAATTTTTGATTATTCTTTTGTAATATTTTGTTAATCATAGAGTAAACAAATCATGGTTATATGTTTTACTTTTAAAAAGTTCTAAAATTATTTTATATAAAGAATACAATAATTTTTATTTATTACATATTACATAGTGAAAAATTACTTGAAAATATATTTAAAACAAATAATTTTACTGTATTTATAATAATGAATTTTTAATATTTTTAATTAAAGTTACTTAAAGTAACTTTAACAATATGTGTTTAAGTTTCTACTCTATTTAAATAGAAGATCATAATATCTAGATTTTATCAAGACTAAATGACTTTCAAATGAGAACAAAAAGTAATATTTTAAGAAATTAAATTATTTGTTTTCTTACCTATGTTTTAATGTATGCTTATATATATTAGAAAATAGTGTTAAAATTGGGAAAAATTAGCTGGATGTTATTGAATATATTAGAGACATTTCAAATATTTTGTGTGATCAGGTCAATAAATTGAGTATGAAGAAATTTACTGACATGTCCGATTCATCGTTTTTAACTAAAATGAAATACTTTTGAAAATGTATCTGTTATTTGGTAAATAATAATTGACAAGTCATTTGTATGATACTAATAGTAAAGGGGCAGTTGTTGACTTTCTGTTGTTTGTTATAAATTGCCTCACTTTTAAGATTTCCAGCTTTCAGAACTATAAGGAGTGGAAACGGTAGCACCTTATAAAGTGGGGCAACCAGTAATGTGCCATCAAAGCCTAATAGTGAGTCTTCTTAATTTAGAAGATGGCATAGACATAGACGTACGCGATGGAACACCTGGTCTGTACCTTAGGTTATCAGGTATAGCTCCATCAAGTAATACATCTGGTGAGACAGAATTGTCACGAAATTTGATAACAAAATTAAATTTCAATAGGTCTCTAATATTTGAAATTGATAATTTGACAGAAATATAACATCAACAACAAAACATTTACAAAATGTTCACTATGGGAGATGATATGAGTTAAACATTGCAATAAAATTATGAAAATAGATTATCCTCACACTCCAAGTAACCTTGGTAAAAATACAAATTAATTATCTTGATGATGGTCATAGCAGTCCATTTAAGTAGTTTATAACACAAATTTGCAAGCAATATAATTAAGTTTCAGTAGAAGACTAACTCCCTCATGCTTTAACTGTATCCTTTAATGTAACATCAATAATATATATATACATGATATATGATACATGATACATGAACAATGATATATATATACATATATATCACAATACCAAAGGACTGCATTGTCTACACGCAGATAGTTAAGATTACATATGCATGAATGGTATCCTATTGAACATTTAACATTTGCTGCAGGTGATAAACTGTAGAATATTTAAAGTATAACAGATTACAATCTGCTGATTCATTTAAAAGTTTGCATCAGCTCAGTCTGTGCACTGTAGTTACCACGATTAAGAAAATTATTGAACAGAAATGTAATTACAATACAATAAATAATAAAAAGGCTTAAAAAAGTGAATAAAATGTATAGCAAAATATTTAACAGACACTTTAACATTACTAAAAATAATATTGAAAATATATTGCACTAAAATTGCTAAATAGGGTATTTCTGAAGACTCAAAGCAAACTTGAATATTACCCCCAGTTTTATATATAGTGGTTAGATAGAGGGAAGTGCTATATCACATGACGTACCATATGAAGATTGTATTAGTCTGTATCATTTCACATGGAGGCTCTATCTTACCATGATGTATTGAACGTACCTCAACCGTAATTGACGAACACAATGTATCTTTGATATCGTCAAGATTCAAACTTTTTGTCTTCCGATAAAGAACACCCTGTTCTATAGGGGCTTGACACCCATTTTGACTTTGTATTATTAAGTGTAATGAAGTAATTCTTTTTTCGAAAATCTCATAATTATAGGTGCTCATTTTATTTTTATATGATTCAATAAAAACAAAACAAAATATATTGTTTGGTTGATTTCCTGCATAGTCTAGAAATTATATTATAAACGTTTTGGAATTTTATATAATCATTACGATAAACAATCTGCTTTTAATGTTTTCAAAAATTATCTTAAAAATCTTATTTGTAAAAAAAGCAAGTCAAAGAGATACATTAGTTATAAAATAAAATAAGAATATGCATTTTATTGACATTCTTGGCAATTTTTATATTAATTTGTAAGACAAGGTTTCAAAGAATATTTAATTTCTATATGGTACTTAAGTAAAATGTTTGTTGTTTTTGGAGGTATACTCTGCAAATAAGAAATGAACTTTATTCCTTTTGCATATTATTTGTTCACATGAATATTTTACGCTTTCTCAATGTTCATTATTTTTTAAAAATTGAATTATGCATGTATATATAGTATATTCACTACTGGCCATTAAAATTGCTACACCAGGAAAGCGGCACACCACACACGTGAAATTTGCATGACAGGTAGAACTTGCTGTGATATGCAAATGATTAGATTTTCAGCGTATTCATACAAAGCAGGTTACAGTAGCGACATTTACAATGTGTATAAAACCAGAGATTTGACAGCAGTTTTCTCATACTCAATTTCCGTTTCAACGTTGTTTTCGGGCAAGAAGGTTGTTGTAATGCCTCGTGTAAGAAGAAGAAATGCCTATCAGCACGTGTCTGACTTTGATCGAGGAAGGATAATAGCCTACCAGGATTGCAATTTATCGTACCGCAATATTGCTGCTGACGTCGTTCGAGACCCCGTGACTGTTAGCAGAATATGGAATCGATGGGTTCAGGATATTCATACGGAACGTCATGCAGGATCTCAATGACCCCCCATCACTAACAGCAGAGAAGACAGACATCTTATCCGCATGGTCACAACGGATCGTACAGACACGTCACGAACCCTGAGTCGAGAAATGGAGTATTTCGCAAGGCAACAAGTTTCTGCTCGAACAGTTCGACGACGTTTGCAGCAGCATGGATTGTCTGCACGACGACCATGGCTTCGGCTACCATTGACGACGCTGCGTCACAGACAGGTGCGCCTTCAATGGTGTGATCAGCGACGAACCTCGAAGCAGGAATGGCATCACGTCATCTTTACAGATGAATCTCGGTTCTGTATACAGGACCATGATGGCCGCATCCGTGTTTGGAGGCATCGTGGAGAACGCGCATTGCCAGCTTGTATGGGACATCGCCATATTGGCTCATCTGCTGGAGTGATGGTATGGGGTGCCATTGGATACACGTCTCGATCACCTCTTGTTCGCATTACCGGCACTTTGAACAGCAACCGTTACATTTCCGATGTGTTAAGGCCCGTGGCTCTGCCCTATCTTCGAGGCCTCCCTAATGCTTTGTTTCAACAGGATAATGCACGACCGTATGTTGCCCGTACTGTTCTGAACTTCCTTGATACAGAACAGGTTCGACTGTTACAATAGCCAGGACGTTCTCCTGATCTGTCACCCATTGAGAACGTGTGGTCAATGGTTGCCGAGTGATTGGCACGCCATCACTCACCATCCACTACTGTCGGTGAACTGTGGCATAGTATTGAAGCTGCATGGACTGAGATCCCCGTACATGCCATAAAATCTCTGTTTGACTCCATGCCTAGGCGGATAAATGCTGTAATTGCAGCCAGAGGTGGCTGCTCTGGGTACGGATTTCTCAAGATCTATACATCCTAATTTCCTGTAAATCTAATCACTTGTTCTTTCCACTATAATGCATGTGTCCAATAAAAATCGTTCTGTTATTTGCTTTCCTCCTTGGTGTGGCAATTTTAATGGCCAGTAGAGTATATATATATATATATATATATATATATATATATATATATATATATATATATATATATATATATATATGTATATATATATATATATATATATATATATATATATATATATATATATATATATATATATATATATATATATATATATGTATATATATATATATATATATATATATATATATATATATATATATATATATATATATATATATATATATATATATATATATATATATATATATATATATATATATATATATATATATATATATATATATATATATATATATATATATATATATATATATATATATATATATATATATATATATATATATATATATATATATCAGGGTTGGCCAGCCTGCTGCTCTTTGAAGGATTATTTGTGACTGTCAATAAATGCACCCGAGTTCCCTTTCTTTTCATTTTTGTTTTATTATATTTTAAAAAATTATAATCTTTCCATACATGTTTCAAAATGTCTTTTAAATTACTGACAACAAATATGAAAGACTAAGTGCAACGTTGCAACAAATTTAATTTCCATCCAAATTAAGAATAATATGACTCATCGGAAACTGCGCGAGCGAACATAAACAGTGAAATAATAGACAGACTACTGACCAATTTTGAATTTGTAAACTTTAATAACAACAGACAATTGACTTTGTGCTCTGGAGAAAACTACTGGTATCATACTCTCGCTATGAATATAATTTGTAATCTGTGACTTTTGGTAAGTTAACTAGAATTTGTTTCGCAGTATGTAAAACATGTTATTACTGTTTTAATAACACAAAAATTATAAATATAACAATTTACGTCGACATTATGAAAGCAATCACCCTCAGTTTTCTAATCAGTATCCACTAAATTACAAAAAATGATCAGATAAACTTGCTTCTTCAAAATCAAATTTAAATAAACAAAAGACAATTTTGATGACACTTATCAATTAAGCTAATAATGTGATTGATGGCAGTTTTGTCATTGCTTGGAATATTGCTAAAGAAAAATACCATTATGGGCGGGAGAGTTTACCAAAAAAAAACTTGGAAGATGTACTTAAGGTTTTAGATGCAAATAATGCAGCATTGCACAAAGTTTATTCACAGATTCCTATCTCGAGACACACAATCGAACAACGGGTAACTGCAATTAATAAATCTCTTGAATATTATTTAAAAAATGATTTGAAGAACTGTATTGCATTCATTAGCATTATATATATATATATATATATATATATATATATATATATATATATATATATATACACGTGTGTGTGTGTGTGTGTGTGTGTGTGTGTGTGTGTGTGTGTGTGTGTGTGTGTGTGTGTGTGTGTGTGTGTGTGTGTGTGTGTGTGTGTGTGTGTGTGTGTGTGTGTACATATATAAATATCATGACTGGCCAAGCTCTTTGATAATCCAAATAGTGTTTCAAATTTTTAAATATTTTGTGAGCCACAATTAAATACATATTTAAAAGGTATACAAACAATGTATTAAAAATTTTGAAATTTATATAAATATACATACATATAAAGAAACATTCAATTTATATCCTATTTTTTACATAATATATAACATATATGATATTTAATTTATAGTTTAAAGCGCCTTTCCTGTTGATAACTATATTCTCTCCAAGCAATATTGTTAGAGATCACAATGTACTCTAAGTTGCTAACTAATATACACATAAGATAAACTGCATCATGAAAATTGTTTTTAACTCGCAGAAATTTCTTTTCAAATACATTGAATCACTTGACAGTTTAAGCAAACTAAGGTAAATCGGCAGTTTGTTATATTGCAATTTTGCAAACAAAACTTCGACCTCAGTTTGTTATTTCAAAGTGCAATGGCTGTAGAAAGCAAATTCCACGAACAAAATTAAAATTCTCCTTGTAGGATTTAAGAGATAATAAATTGGTCCACAACTTTTTTTTTTGATTTTATTATCTCTTCCTGGCACTGGAGTCAAAGTTTGACCGTTGAAGTTTTCCTTTTGGGAATACCAATATTGTCAAATCCACTTTATTATATAAAGCAAGGAAATACTTCTAGCGCTTTGCACAATGCAATTTTTAGCGTTAATATAACACATTTTTGAGTTGATTTAAATAGAAATTTTTGAGTCAAGTCACATGCGTCTTGTGGCTAACCATCACAGAACAAAAAATGAAGCAATTTATGTATAAATATAGTTGAATATAGCCACAATAAATGGCTAGTTCTTTCAACCAAAGTTTTTTCTTAGATTTCCATGATATTGCTTCCTAAATTTTATTTTTTTCATAAATAATGTAAAACAAGTTTGTTTTCCTAAATGAATACATGTAGTTGAAAATAATATGCTTAGCCTCAAATATTTTGTAATGTTGATCTCTTTGTTTTAATAAGCTCCGAAAATCACAACAAGATAGGCGCTATTTGAACATAAAATTTTATTTTCTCAAAAATAAGACAAGCAAAATAAAATACATTCTACTCAATATTGAATGAAAAATTAGTTTGGTAAATTCATAATTTATATATTTGATTTCTTTGCGAATAATAGCGAATTTCTTATAATTCGATAACATAATTAAAATCAAATTACAAGCAATAATTTAAAATTTTTAATAAATTTATAAATTTTTAGTCTAAAATGTTTCTTTCTAATTCCGGTAATTGCTAACTTATTGTTAATATATCTTTCCGAATAGCACTTATTTAGATTATTTAATAACTTCCAGCGACATGATGATGAAAATTCTGAAACAAATCCCTCATTTCCTTTAAATTACCTCTAAACTCTCCCAATTTCAAAATTTATGTGTTATAATATTAATATACAAAATTAATCATGGTTGTTATATGCACGCATACATAAGCATTTGTAACTGAGAAATATAACTCAGACAAATAAACATGGTTTTATTAATTTACACTAAGAGTAAACTGGGACAAATTTTAATCTTATAATTAAAATTAGCTTCCGCAAATGAAGCAACATGAATTCAGTTCACTTGACATTAAGTAATAATTATGTATGCGTCAAAACGTAATCGGTAATATATCTCTGGAATGTAACTTTCCCAGTTCTCTCTATTAATAATACAACAGATAAGTGCTAAGCCGAGTAAACAGTGACAAATTCAGAAGTACCTGATAATTATTCCTAACATTTCATGTTATCATAACAGCTAAATATCATGAGCGTGTTTGGACAAAATATTGAACACATATTTATGCATTTAATCCTATTACTCTCTCTCTCTCTCTCTTCCACACACACACACACACACACACACACACACACACACACACACACTATATATATATATCTACTATATACTACTATCACTATATATATATATATATATATATATATATATATATAAAGCAACGCAAAATTAGTTATTCTAAATCGTATATCTAATTAATTTATCATTTGTTTCATAGAATACAGATAAAATATCATATGGTTTATTCTTTAGTATATTTCGTACGTATGACATCTTAATACTGATTCAATTCGTAATAAAAGAATAAAATTGAAGCCTATCGTATTCGATTAACAGTTGTCGTTGCTTAGTTGATAGCATAGAGTATTACAAGGCTCTTCTGAAGTAAACAAAGGACTTTTTGCTGTTTTATAGATAGCTTGACAAGTCAAGAAACACAGTATCCAAGTCTATTTACAATTTCGAAATATTTACACTCTGGGTTTTAAACATAGATAAATTTGTTTAACTTATATTTTTTCTGCATTTTCCAATAGACTTTTCCTCCCATTGACCTAAGTATTTACTTGTTCTACTGTTAAGTGTAGCAAAATTATTAAATTCACCTTAATCATTTGAGTACATCATATTTTCTTTTTGGAATAAAATGCACGTGAAATGGGTGGATTCCTTTGCCATAATGATATAACTTACTAAGCTTTTAGTTGGGTAAAAAATATTCAATTATCCATAACATTAAAATTTACTCCAATTAACAGATTTTAGTTAAGTGGTATCTATTTTTAAGGTATACTTAATTATTGATAGTCGTCACACTTAATAAAATTAATAACACGGTAATAAAATTAATTTCTCAACTAAAAATCTCTAAATTATAATTATGTATGTCCTCAATTATTGATTGAATAAAATATCATGATCATAAATTTCAGTACAATTTTTTTCCTTATCAAATGTTAGAGAAAAAAACCTCGAATATATGATACATAAAACTTAATATGTGATATTTAATTCAAAATGTTAAACTTACCATGAAGAAGAAACTTTCAGTTTTCCATAATCTTTTTATATTTATACAACTTTTTCAATCTTTTACAGTTTAATCTTTCCCCTAGCTTACTAATTTTAGTGTAAAAATATTTTAGGCATTTTAAAATAATATATATTTTAGTATATTAAATTATGCTTCGAAATTTATTGGAGTAAGTTTCTCCTATACTCAAGTAGGTTCAAGGATTAAGCTCAAATAGAGCTTGAATGAAGAACTTTCTCAGATACTGCAGTATTTGTCTTCCCAGATACTAGTTAAGTTTATGCATACATCAGAATTTTAATTTTCCTCTCTAAAAAGAATTCTCTTCTGCAGTAACTTTCAAAACTTTTGTGATAAAAGGTAAAACTACGAGTGATGGTGGTAGATTATTGGTAATCCTACGACGCTTTCGAAGAATTAGCTTCCCATTCCCAGTCAACATATTACAAAAGATCATACAAGGAAGTAGAAAATCAGCATTAAATTGCTTTACTTGCATTTCTGGTATCAACTTACTTAATTTAAAGAAATTTATGTGTGTGTGAATATAAATATTCTTTAAGAAATGTTGATAGTGGAATTGTCATATTATAAATTACAAATTATTTCCATAGGTATACTTGATTGTTCTTTAGTATATCATCAAAGACAATTGAATGTTGATGATATCTGCATTGCTCGAATCAAAGCTACATTTTGAATGAAGTCCTTTAATTAAATTAAAGTTGGTATCTCGTGTGCATGTTAAGCATTTTCTACTAATAATAATCACTAAACTTTTCATGACAGAGTGTTCTTCGTGCTTATGCTTTACAATAGTACAGAATGAATAACAATTTTCAATAAATTTATATGCCATTAGAAACACATTTTCTTTCCACACTTTAAAAAATCCACATTATATTATCAAATCAATATTGTAATGAATTTATGTATTATATTTTTAATATTTTGAAATCACTAAATAATAATATTAATTTCAATTCTAGAGAGAGAGAGATCATAATGTATTTTAAATAGCTATTAAACGTTATTTATTGCTTACGTTTCATGAAAATAATTTTGAAATAGGATTTTTGTGTGCTGTTACAATTTTTTAATAATTAATCTTGTACCACTGTTGCATATTTAAACTGGACTATACGTTTTAACTTACTAGCACACTTTTTATTCCAGTTTAAATCCAGTAACTTAATCAAAGATAAAATGCGTATTTTAATCGGTGAAAAAATTTCAAAGAACAAACTGAATTTTCCTTATTACAGATGAAATATATCTTGACATTCTATTAAAATTTGAATTAAAAGAAGACGATTTTGTAATCGTCTTCTTTTAATTCAAATTTTTACATTGAAATATAATTTTGAAGAAGCTACCAAGTAGATAGAAATAGCAAATTAAAGAATAATGGAATGAATATTCATATATTATATACTTGTTTGGTATAAAGCGAATGGGCTCAGAATCTAAACAAATCCTGAAATTAATTACATTTTAAATTTATGTTTGGAAAAGTTTGAATTTTATTTTATTTCTAATTTTTTTACAATATATCTGGATTTATTTTCACAAACTTCCACGCTAAACGATTACAATCTCTAATTTTTGCTTGTCAGTTTCAGAAAATATCAATATTATATTTAATGTTCATTATTCTAATGCTTTTCAACCTCATATTGAAATGCCTGGAATGCAGGATTCTGTCTTTAATTCATAGCTCGACACTGAAAATGAAACGCCAAGAAACGCCAGAAAATGATGCAAATTTCAGGGTAAACACACCTTACCGAGTTATGCAAATGATGTGAAATGCGCAGTTCTCCAGTTCACGTAGGATAAGATATAAGGTGAGGAAATGGAAGAGTAGGCAATATTCACGCCGTTGTTACGACTTGGAAAACAATCGCTGAAAGTTTGTTCTTGTCGCAAAGGACGCCTGTAATTGCAGAGGAAAGCCAGGTCATCGTCGCCAGAGTCAATTACAGCAGACAGATGAGTATACGAGAGGCATGGTGAGCAAATTGGGAAGGGCAGGTTGGCCCGTACGGCAAATCACAGCTAACAGACACCTGGACTCTTCACATTGCAATAACTGTGGAGAAGATGGTTGAAAGAAGGAATCAGGAAACGTTTGCGGGGTGCCGGTGCAGCCAGAGTGACGTCGGCATGCGTGGATCAACCCATCCAAGTGAAGGCTGTGACGGCCCCGCAAAGCAGATTTGCTTGAATTCTGCAGCATGTGCAAGACACCCTGGATGCTCCCATATAGAGCAGAACCATTTCCTGTTATTTAGTTGCTAGTGCCCTGCACTCATGGCGTCCATTAAGAAGATTGTCGTAGACACCACAGCTAGCATGTTGATTAGAGCGATATGGACGATAGAGTGGTACAGGGTCGTCTTCTCAGATGGATCACGCTTCTGTTTCTTCAGTGATAGTCACCACGTATGAGTGTGGTTTTGACGTGGAGACAGATTAAATCCTGCAGCAATTGGGGAACGTCTCACCGCACTATGATTACACGGTACTATGATTACTCAACTTTACATAGATGATGTGCTGCTGCCGGTGACATTCCCCTACCTTCAGTGTGTACAGAATGCCCTGTATCAACAGGATAACCTCCGCCTGTACATTGTTCACATCAGCTAACATGCTCTGCAGGATGTACGGGGTTTCCCTGGTCATCGTGCTCACCAGATCTCTCAGCAATCGAACACCTTTTGGATTTGATTGTACGCAATTTGCAAACCCTGCCACTGCCTCCATCAGAAAACCCACTTTGGCAAATGGTTGACAGGAATTGGAGAGCCATTCCTTCGGACGCCATCCATTTTCTCTTAGACTCTGTGCCTAGACGTGTTGTTTCGGGTATCGCCATCCAGGATAGTCCTACCAACTACTGACCCGACTCTGTTCTCGCTATGCATTATGCATATCATTTCGAAATACGTATAACATTGTTCGTAGCTGTCTATCTCTGTTTGCTGAGTTTCATCACTTTCTGCTGTAGCGTTTTCAATGCTGAACAGTGTCTTAAAGAATATTTTTAGGATTGATAACATATTGGTTTAACATCGAAATCATTGGTATTACCTGATCTATAATAGAATGGAAAGGAAATTGAATGTGATGGCGTGTAAAATTTCAACATCTCGAAAGAAAGCAAATAGAAAAATGTTTGTGTTGTGTGTACACAGTGAGGTATTAAATTTTGAAGAATTATGTTGATTTACCAAATGATTTTATGTTGATTTAACAGATAATTTATTTCATGCTGCTACTAGTTTGTGCCGTATTTCATCACGTGCTACAGTTGGAGAATAATATTTCAGCTATTCTTTCTCGTGCGCTATTCTTTTAGCGGGTCGTGAGATTCGATGTTTTCAATTGGAGACCAAAAGAAAAAAATAAATAATAAACATTTATGATTTTTATTTAAATATAAAATAAGATCCTTATTAATTATCTCTCTGTATATAATAGAATAACTCTTGAATGCAATTTTTAACGATATAGATTGCCAATAAAATATATACTGTATATACTAAAACTTTTACTATAATTTAGTATATAAATTTTCATATATAAACATAGTATTTACCACTAAGTAGAAAATTATTTCATATTTAAAGAAATAAATATATCATAATAATATATTTATTTAAATGACACACAATTTTGCATAGCCTTTTAAAAGTTGTATCTCACACAAAATATTTTAAACTATTGTTATCACTTAAACGCTCAGTTATTTATTTAAATTTTTAATAGCTTATTAAAATATTTTTGAAAAGTTATTACATAAGTGTTCTAAAAACATACAGAAGAAATGCGAAAATATTTAACTTAATAATGCTACATACAACAAAACAAAAATATTGCATAAAATTATTTCAGTTATGTAATCACAAATATTTTCATATAGTTTTCATACATAAACTATACGCAAATAAATACATCATTTTTGATCATATAAGTTAACTGAATTTTACCATTTAGGCCATTTTTTTAAATTTACTATGTACATAAATTCTGAGATGTCCATATTCATGTATTATAAATTCTGCAACCTCGTAAACAACAAATTATTTTCTGGTAAAAATAATCCCTTTATTAGCTTATTTTTTTCAAAGTGCATAATATTTGAAAAACAATAATTTATAAAATTAGTTGAAATAGATATTTTAAATATTTTATTTTTATCTATGACACTTTTAAAAGATTTTTGAATGCATAAAGTAATTTTAACTCAACCAAAATGGAATTAGTATAAATTTTCAATTCAAACGAGAGAGTATATTTCTTTATAAATTTCATTCATAAATAATCTGTTCATTTTTAACACAGATAAATTTGTCATTAATATAGGTCAAGTTTTAAGTCAAATAATGTATTCATTTAGATGTATATTATTTGATTTTATTTGATGAAAATGGAATAACTCCCCATTATTGTTCACTTTCGTGTATTCTTGGTAATGTAAAATTTTCTGGCAATCCAACTATCAGATTGAAGAGATATAAAAGTTTTCCTATAAAAAGAAACACAATTTTTTGTGTAATAGAATTATGAATTTACTAAAGCGATTGAGCTTCACATTTCTGTTCTTCGTGTTTTTAGAAACGCACACACACTAATGAGGAATTTCGTTTTTTCGTTTTTACTTTTGCGTGATTTATTTACTTTATGCCGTTCATAAATCTAAGATTTCTTTTTTTTTGTAATTTGTTTCATCATAAATATTTACAGAAAGAAAATAGTTGTTGACATTTCTTTTGTGTTTTATTTTCAGTTACACCATTAATTTTATTGATTTGGATGATTCCAAGTGATGTAAAAATGAATTTCTATAGATTTCATATTTTGCGCTCATGCTAAATTAATTCTTTGAGGAGAAACACATACTGCGTTCGTGTATTTAGTTTTACCAATTTTTTCCAGATTCATCCTGATCTAAGTAATAAATAACCTAAATTGTAATACTTTGCTGTTCATTATCAGCTTCCAATAAATGATAATCGAATTAAGGAACAAAATAATTTTCAGTTAATCTTCACTTTATTGCATGTTTATTTACATATTTTCATGGCTGTTGCTATGTAAGTAAATGAGAATGATAGTAAACATAAATACACGGTGGTCATATTTCTTTTGCCTTAAAAAAACTGAATTGTCACAAGTTTTACAATTGCATGTACATAAACTGAAAATAGATTGTAATTTTAAAAAACTTAATATGCTTCCAAATTTTCTAACTGAATAATTAACATTAAATTGAAGTAAACAGCTAAAAGCAAATTGATCAAATAGTGTTATTTTTAAAATAATAGTGTAAAGCAATGTTATCAAAAGTCAAATTAAAAAATCAGATATTAAATAACAATTTCATGCAAAGATAACCCTCAACCATAACGAAAATATAGAATTCAGTATTTTATTTTCATATTATGATTTAAAATATACACTATGAGTTTGAAAATATTTGTAGTTACATAAGCTATATAATATATATATATATATATAAATATAGATATCCTTATGTACCCTCTTACCCTCTCTCTTTTTGACCTTCCTGAGATCTGCTCCATAAAATTAAAAATATCAAATCTAAAACTATGGGAAATCTCTGTGATTAATCCCATGTAAAATATGCAGGATCTAGGTGTAATCTTATTATCAGTGGTTGACAGTCATTCAGTATACCATTAGCAGGTTGTTGCATGCCGACACATAAGGTGTCACCCTTTCGACTAGTAGCAAAACTCACCCGAAGTGCTCTAAATGCATGTTTTTGCAGGTGTGTGTCTCCTGTCTACATATTCACCTGTATATATTTATATATAATTTACATTTCTAGCAGTTCTCTTCTTGTTTATGATTTTTTGGAGATTCGTAGGCGCGTGGAGTTCGCCTAGCCTATAGCTAGATTGTGAGAAACTGAACTTTATTGATGTATTTAATGTAAACTGGCAAACATAAAACAAAATATTTCAAAGAGAGAGTTTATTAAATGGAAACAAATTACAATACCAATAAACATCTATCTGGGAATTCCACCAGCGCAAAAGCAGCTAAAAAATAGACGCGCACAGTATATAAATAAAATCAGATGAGAAATAATTTGAAAATAAGTGATGCAAATAAGGAAAAACTTTAAAATTTATAGCAAGTAAGAGTAATCATACAAACGAAAGATTAAAAGCAATGGGACCACGTTTTGATTAAAGGGATAGAGTCACCCATGCGAAAAAGACAAACATTCTTTTCTAACATGAACGTAAGACGAGTTCTAAAAACCATCGGCAATTCTCCCGAAGAATATCTATAAGACGAATGGAAACATCAAAGAGAAAAAGAATATATGAGAGCAGTATACAAACCCAAATTAGTAAAAGAAAACAAAAATTAAATGATGTGAACAATATATCAAAGAATTCTACGCTTGTAGATATATAGAATACTACACATATAAATTATATATCTACGCACATATTTTACACATATCTAAGATATACATAGAAAGTATAATATGAGTATCAAATACAGCACATAAAATCTTTTATTTATTTAAATTGGTGTAAAGGAGAAGTTGCCAGAAGTTATTTTAAAAATTATGAGATAACTTTAAAATAAAAGTAGTTTAAGAATGTATGATTAAAGTATGAAACTTATGACGAAATTTCAAATGTTAAAGTAAATTTAAATGCACAGTGTCATCAGGTGTTTTCGGGATTCTTGTAAGAGCTTCAATACTGGAGGGCTTTTCTTGCACATTTCTTAAATGCCTCATCCTTAAAAATATTAGTATTGTAAAGAATCCGAAATTTAGAGAAATTTAAAGAACGGACACTCAATACAGACCATTATTTGAAATAAACAAATTTAAGATCATTAATTTTATTTAACATAATAATGTTTATTTAATCTTAAATTATTGTAATACATCTGTTGAATATATTTCATACTCTGAAATCTAAACTTTTTAATAGAATTAAATCTTTATTTTTGATAACAATGTATCATTTCCAGCCATTAAATTTTATCCTTTAACATATGTTATTAAAAATTTAGATACCATTATTATTTTTCATGTCGATAAAGCATTTAATGGCTATAAACTTTTTTTTTTGTAAAAAAATAAATAAACAAATAAATAGCTTTGCTGGACAAAGAGATATTACATTTCAAGACTTATGACTTTTTAAGTTTCATAGCTAACATTATTAATAAAAATATTTTGAGTTTATATAAACTTTTACATATAATAAATCATAACATGGAATTTAATTACTTAACAATAATTCCAAAATTCCATAAATATCATAATAAATTTAGATACATTACTTGTGAAACAACCTTATATAAATAAAACCTGGTATTTGTTTTTCCTTTTCTTTTGCTAAATGATTAAAAATTATATCTTGATAATATTATATCTAAAGTAACTTGGGGATAGTTAAAAATAATAGACCAGGCTTGGATTTTATATCACATGATTGTGTTTTTAGTATCCTTTTGATTTCAAGCGTTTTTTTTTACTTGCATACCCATAAATAAATTAAATGATGTATTAATTTTTTACCTTCATTGCTATCAACATTTATTGAATATTAATTTCGAATTTCGGAATATTCTAGTGGAAATCTGTATTTATTATAACTACATCTACACAATAATGAAAATATTTTTATTTATATAAGACACTGTGGTACTCCACATTTTAATTTTGTTGAAATACCTATCATCTTGTAGTTAAATTCACGTAACAGTTATATTTATAAGTTTTTTTTTATTTCTGTTTAGCAATAAACAATATAAATTAGCCCGTTAAAATGTCTAACAAATTATTCGAGTATAATATATTCTGAAATACGAATTTTAAGAATATGCAAATAGCTGCAAAAGAAAACCAGCATAAAGGAAAGATTAAATGTTTCGACGTCTCTGAAACACACTTATGCAATCCTCTTTCCTTCCGCATTCGAACGCGAGCAAACCACATACATCTGTTTTACTAATCAAGTGACAAGGTTACTAAGATAATAAGCGAGGATTATAAACTAAACCCGTTGGCTCAGCGTCGAAGCGAGCATAATTCAAGCAACGGAGGCCAAAGAAAACTCCGTAAATCTTGGCGGCTGAACACTTGTCCTTGGCGATGATGCGGAAGGACGACTCCCCATCCTTCCAATTAAGGACTTAACGAAGGACGTTTTGATAAAGTGCATTTGTAGAAAGAACTATTGTGTTTATTTTAGGCCACTCTTGACGCTTTAATAACCCGCATTGTTATTTTTTTTACGTTTAAGCAATTGATTAGGAATACAAATTCAATGCACATGTATTGTTATAGACATAATTTCTGATAAGTTAAGAACTATATTTAGTACATTTAAAAACTATAATTCGATAAGACAAAATGATGCCTATGTTTAAACTCCTCTCAAAATATTTCACATGTTGCGTTATAAAATAGTCATTTTAAATATATTTCAGATCATGCTTGTAATGTCTACATTATGAAGTTAAGTGTTTTATAAATATACATAAACCAAAGTTAAAATATGAAAATAAATTATGAAATGAAATATTTAATAAATTTATTTAAAGATAATTTAATACAAAATTCGAAGAATTATGCATTTGATATTAATTTTAATGATTTTATAATTGGCCGACTCATAGGTATTCTTATTAAAAGAATAATAGCTGTTATTTATGACAATGAAAATGAAAAACGATGTGTTGAATCACTCCTAATTTTTTAATATTTTGATGTCCCATTTTCACAAAATTATACATACCGTAGCTATATTTTACATCACATTTGCATAACGTATATTTAAACATCCATTGAAGTGCCGTAATTCACATTAAATACATTTACTTATTACAACTGTTTTTGTTGTATAATGTCCGCCTATTAGGATTTCCACCATTCAGCACTAAAAGGGGTGGTACTGAACAGATGGTAGTACTGAATATAGTACTGAACAGATGGCACCTTACACAGCGGGGCACCCAGTGGGTGAATGGCATCACAGCTCCGCACGAGAGTGTTCTTAATTTAGAAGCAGGGACCAAGAAGCAGACAGCATGCTTTGGCATACCAACCCCAGAAGTGTCATTTCACATGGAGGACATTTCCACCATGACATATTTAATGTGCCCCAGATACCATTAGGAAATACGAATGGCCTTTGAGTGGATCGGGATTCAAATTCACTATCTTCCGATCACGAGAACGAACAGCATAACCAACCAGGCCACCTTGGTCATACTTATTACAACTGTTTCAGGCTAAATGATGCATTTTATTTTCTTTCCCCTCAGCAGCTCTTCTCAGTTAATGATTGAACGGAGTTATAAACCAAACACTTAGTACTCTTAAATCAAAATTCGCGTGTTCGATTCTCACTTTGAGCTTCTGTGATTGTAAGAGATCAAAATCTACTTTAAGAGATCTCCTTCTTTTCTTCTTCGAATTGGGTCTGTATGTCATTGGGCACCTCTGCTTTTATCAGCATTTTGTACCATTAACTCCAAACCCAATGTTTCCTGGTTCCAGTTGCTCGGGTCACCCACTTTATTAATTAAGCCCGATAACCCTTTAATGGAGTCTAGGTGTAACTCTCTAGTATGGATGATGCCTATTGAAGTTAGGGCAAGAGCCTCACATTCGTAAATGATATGCTCTGCCGTTTCCTTTTGCGTATGACATTTCCAGCAGATAGGGTCTTGCTGAAACAGTCCCATCTGGTCAGAAAGTCAGTCATGCTAGGGATAGCTTCCTGACTTTCACCAGAAGAAGATGGTTTGGAGGTCATTTCTACCTCAAGTGAAGGATTCATTACTGCCCCTTTACAAGATTGCCTCTGAGTTCCCTTTTCTTTTTCAGCAAGGTCTACTACAGAGGCTTCACCTGCAAATGCAGAAAGGTTTGTTATTTCTTGTGTCTTTTCAGCCACAAGATAACAATTAATAAGCTCAGGTAATATCAGTCCACCCAGCATTGCCTGAGTTACTGGGCAAGGCAAATTACTCTAGAAGTTCGCCAGGCAACTAGAGGCTCCGTTAAGACACCAATACCGCGGTGCCAATTAGCCCTAGGCACGGATCGCATAACACCAGGGTTTACGGGAGCTGGTTCGCGGCCTCTTATTCTATATTCGAGGCTATCCTGTCATTACTACATGACATTCGGCGATCCACTACCTGCCGACGCACCTGGTGGCTGCTCAAGTTCCAGGTACTTTAAGAGATAGCTCTCGTTCTAATTGTATGCTGAGACTGATTGTTGAGTTAAATCAACCAAATCAAATAACCAACCCCCCCCCAGTTAAGGATTTCATTACAACATAAATACCCATAACATCGCTATTTATTATATAGAATTCCAGATTAATTTCATTTATTTTGGATATTTAGCATTTTGATAATTTTTCATTAAGTACTAAGCATTGAGCTGAGTTTGAACCTATATACATCGTATTAAAAATATTTTACAAACATCCTTCGCCTTTTATAAGAAGTCACTGTTGATAATTTAAATAAAACCTTTCTGCAGTATTTAGGTTTAGTTTATTGAATATATGAAGATGATATTTACAGGTTAATATAGGTTAGGATTCCGAGATGCGTCTTAATAAAAAAGCAGTAGCAAAAAGACCAATGAAATACTACGTCATTTCTAGAAGAATATGGAACACTAAATATGATTAGCCCAAAACGGTTGGTGCGAGATGACATTGTTGGAGACGTGGAATTACGTGAGATGACATTACTATATACAGGAGTGGTATATTTCACATAATAAGTAAAAGATGTTACCATTTGATAAAATTATTGAATATGTCATTTAAAAAAAGAAGTTATATATATATATACCACACTCCATGGTAAAGAAGCTGATGTCGAATATTGAGACAGATTTTCATTTTACAAAATTCATTCGTATTTATCAAGTTGTTTGGAAAAAAGTATTATTAATATCACTCATTGTGAGAAATATGGCTTCACCACTGAGCCAAGAACTGCATTTTCACATGCTGAAGAGCCATGCATCGTACGTGATATTCTATCTATTTTTGAATTAAGAAAATATGATTATTTTATGCATAATTTTTCTTAAACAAGCTAAAAGGAATGTTAAATTTGTAATATGAAATAGCTCATTCCTTTTGAAATTACTTCTAAGAAATCAATTTATGATGCATATGTTGTGAATACATTTATTTTAATAGTTCAGGAGAGTTCATCTATATATCTCCCTTTTAGGCTAATCTCTGCCTGAAATTATATCAAAATACATAAAAATACTATTTTCATGAATATATTCTAATAAGTCGGTTGATGTTTGTATTTTATTTCAATTGAATTCTTAGCTACACCATTGCAAATCCTGATGGGCACAGTTCCCCCCCCCCATAACAATTACTTAAAACCAAACCATAAAATTCAGAATAAAGTTTTATTTTTTCATTATGCTAATTTAATGAATAATTTGAGCAACTATAGCAGTATTGATTTGGCAAATTGACAAAGAAAAATGATAAAGTTTATGGGTGTGAAATAAGTTTAGGAAAATGTTGCATTACAAACAATTTAAAAATAAATGTAGAACTATCAAATATCAAAACAAAAAAAGCACCTAGAAAAACGCATTTTTAAAAAAAATTATTTTTAATTTATTTCATAGGAATTCTTATCTAAAAGTTAAATTTGCTTATACAGTTTTTTACACATAAAAATAAATACATATTTTTTCTAAAGAAAATTTGTCTAAAAATGTTTAGAATAAAGCAAGAGACTTTAAATAAACACATCGGAGTAGATATTAACTGTATTCCATAAATGAAGATTTTCTTCTTTACAGAAACATCACCTTTATCGAACTGAGGAAAGAACTTTCCTTTATTTTAGTGAAGTATATATATTTAAATGTTGTAGTAAAAAGGAAATATACTTATTTTTTTAAATTCAGATATTTATTTTTTAAAATACTTGCCTACGTAGAATGCTGTTTTTCATCCACAGGCGTCAATTTTTTTTCATTTATGAATCTAGTAATCAAAACTTTCGAGTTTTCAAAACAGTTTTGTTTTATTGGATGGTAAATAAAAATTAAGTTGCAAGAATTTTAAATTGCGTCGAGTTTTTTGAAAAACAAAACTGCAAGTTGCATTTTTAAAGCGGAAATGTTAAAGAAAAGTGGTTTATTTTTATAATATTTTTAAAATGTAATGTTTGTGTGTGTGTGTGTGCAAAATGTGCTAATAATAATTATATATGGGAGGCCTATATTTGGCTTACACATTCTGAAAGATTTAGCAATATCGTCACTATCACAACCAAGATAATCTCTTTAAAGGAGAATTTCTCAAAAAACCCTTTTCACAAAACTTACAATCCCCTTTTTAAGACGATGTCTCAAGTAGTGATTGAGATACTTGCATGAAACTTGGCTTATATGTTTTAAGTGTTATCTTTATAATAAAGCAGAATTTCGAATATTCGAATATACATGAAGAACGTTTCCATTTACAGTTATTTTTAAAGGGAATGTTTAGTAAAACTTCGTAAAATATCTATATTGCTGTTTATATTTAACCATATTTTCTTTATGGATGAATAGTTTTCTTTGATTTACCTTTATTTCAAATAACATTGTTTCATAAACTCTAAGCTCAAATGAAATTAAGATTTATGGTTTACAGTTTTGTTTAGAGTGTTAGCTAATCTGTTGAAATTTCACTGAAATTTTGCAGAAAATAACTGATTTCACAAAACGTATGCTATAGGAATTAAAATTTTTTAAAATTACTTTTATGTTTTTATATCATAATTTATCCGAAAACAAGATAAAAAGATAATTAAATTTTATTCTTAAGTAAAAATTGCCTCAAACGTTGGCATTACATTAAAAACAATATATCACATATTTTAGTGCAACTTGAAAGAGAAATGTAAATTACAGGTATCATTTTAGAAAGAAAAGAAAATAAATTTTAGTATTGTCTTAAAAATGTATCATTTAGTTTTGTGACATTCCATTTCTCTATTGTTCCTTTTAATGATGGCCATTAAGTTTTTCAATTTATTTTACACATATTTACATACATGCATACACAGCATGTCCTGAACTGTACCTTAAGGTTAAATTATTTGAAATTCACATCCATTCCTAAGCGCGTCATAATTTTAAACCATGATCAGATAACGATGTGACATGTGAGCTGGCATCCTCCTCTCCACATCCACATCTGCAAAAAGACTTTGGATGTAACGCCTCCACAACCCACACATCTCCAGAACTCTGTGAGCGCCCTTCCAATTACTGCACAATGAAAATGATGTGAGCTGAAAGCGGCTACGCACACATCTTTACTCATTAAATGCTCATTAAACCAAATGTTACATAAAATTACTGAGACGCATACTTAAATGCATTTGGTAATATGGAGCTGGTGTTTAAATAAACATATTTATTACACAATGTTTAAAAAATCTTCAGTAGAAAGAATTCAATACATTTGTTATTTTACTTGAATAAATCTAAACTTCAGTCATAAATCTAAACTTCATTCAATCACTTGAATAATTCAGTTAAATATATGACACTGGCAGAAAATGTGTTATATTTATGTCAAGTTTCTAAGTTTAAGAGATTGGGAAACACTGAATTTGAGGACAGATTTTGAGATATGAATATAAATATAGCATTCATAATTTACGTAAGGACATTTTTGCCGCTATATACACTCAAAGGTCTTAAATAACTTTTTTATGAATGATATTTCAAAGTACTTTTAAATTTCATCAAAAAATTAACTGTTTCACTAAGTTCTATACATTATCAAGTATATTTCTATTTAAAGTATAGTATTAACCAGTCTAATCCTAAGTATGTTGTGGTATTTATAATTAGGTTGATTTTTATGAAATTTCTTAAATACAGCTGTCACACAAGCAATAACATTAGTTTCATAACGAAACATTTTATTACTTTTTAACAATTTTATTATTTTTGAAATTTTTGTTCTCCAAACCCTCATTGCATAGTTATATGTTAATTTATAATTATATTTTATATCAAAATAATGCTTAAATACACATTACAATGAATTAAAATATTCTGAAATTATTTGCGTTGTGAAATTTAATATATTTTATCATGTTGATGGGGTTATTCTTGGCTTAATTTATTATGCTTTGTGAAAGCCTCATTATTCTCTCTTTATTCATTTTTCATTATTCATTTTAGTAATGTATTCTAATTTTTCTTTATTCTTTATTGAGCATTTTTCAGGATGTCATACCTGAAATCACAAATAATATATATATATATATATATATATATATATATATATATATATATATATATATATATATATATATATATATATATATATATATATATATATATATATATTTACATGCTTTGTATTTATATTTTATTTGTAATAAGTGTTTTACACTTATTACAATGTACAATAAAAAGGTCTGATTAAGGCGTTAAAAGATTTAAATTCTAAATATTTTTTGAACAATAAAAATTTATTGATATCATCTTATGCCACCGATTCCAAAATTGAAATTCAAACCAAAGTTATTTTTAAATGAGCTTTAAAATTCTTTCCAGAAATCAAATAAATACACTGCTGGACAATTGCTAAGGACGGATCACAAACTGCAGTGTAGCATAACATTAAGCGAGTCATGAGGCCTAGTATGATAAAATATAGTTGTTACACTGTTCAGACATTAGAATAAAGAATATTTATTGTTCTGTGGAAAGTACAAAAGCTCTGAAACCTGAAAGAAAAAAAATGTTCATTTGATGCTGCATACGGGAAAATGGAACAATGCACCTAAAAGTCAGCAGGCACCTTGAAGAAAGGTATCAGTACGCGATATGTCCACCGTGGAGTGTGATGCAACATTCCACACGTCGTATCATACTTTGCACAATATTATCCAGCAGCTGTTGAGGCAACTTATCCCATTCCTCTAGTAGTACACGGATGAGGGTGTTCTTGTTTGTCGGAGGATAGTTTCGACCAGCAACTTGCCTCCCCAAAACATCCCACACATTTTCAATGGGGTTTAGATCTGGAGAACGTGATGGCCATACGAGGCGTTAAATACCGTCGCTGTTTTGACAATCCTGAACATCGAGTGTTCGATGACATGTCGCGTTGTCGTCCATAAAAACAAATTTATCACCGACAGCACCACGGAAAAGACGAACATGAGGTAGTAGAATTTCATTAATGTATCTTTGGCCCGTCATAGTCCCATTCGCAACCTTATGTAAGGGCGTGTGGCCATTGATCATGATGCCGGCCACACCATGACACTGCATGTTGGATATCGGTCCCTTTCCTGGATATTTTCTGGAAGATAAGTAGTAACATTCTCGTGCCAGATCAGTTGGCGTCTGCAATCCGATGACAGACTAAACCTACTCTCATCTGAGAATAGTACGCATGCCCAGTCCTGTTCAGTCCAATTGCGATGCTCACGACACCATTGCAAACGGGCAGTACGGTGCTGTCTGGTCAATGGAACACACACACAGCAGGTCTGCGGGCGTATAGTACTCCTCCCCTCAAACGTCTGACAACAGTTTTTAGGGAGATCTGCTTTCTTGAGGCAGCAAGAAACTGATTTGACACCTGCTGAGCTGTGGTGCGCCTGTTCCTTTTTGCTGATAGGACGATATATCTGTCTTTTGCAGGCGTCGTACTTCTAACACGACCTCCCCCGTGCCACCTACTACACATTCCAGTAGTTTTAAATGACTTCCTCACATACTTCTTCTTACTATATCCCGCACTTATTCAAATTTTCCACATTTTGCTTCCTTTCATTTTGTGGTTGCTATGCATGATAGTATTATCCGTCCTTAGCAATTGTCCAGCAGTGTATATTTTCGAATGCATTTATGTGTTAACAATTGGTCGTTATAATTAATGAAGGTACCTCTATAAATCTATTGAAAAGATATTGTCAATTGTTGTAAGTATTTCCATTGGCTTCATTACTCATTGTGTCCGTGAGAATTGCTTTTTTAATTCATTAAATATATATGAATGAAAATATTCAATTATAAAATAATATATTTTAAAACAAACATTATAAAATAATGTTTTATAAAATAATATAATAGAAATGCATTTCTTTTGCGCTACATTATTCTGTATTTCAATTTAAAGAAAGTAATTTAGATAAATGAAAAATGTCTTCGGATGACCTCTACTACTTTAGAATGCTCCTCATTTATAAGGCTGACCTGGGTTTCATGTTAAAAAAATGTACTAATTATTGAAAATGAAGAAAAATGCAACTAGAAAGAATAAATGTTTAAAAATTATTATTTTAAAAATAATATACAAAAATCGCCAATTTTCATAAAAGGCAACCCTTAAGTATATTCTTCCCAATGTCTTCAGTCAGAATTGTCATCTACAAAAATAAATATATTTTACTGCGGTTTTTATTTTAAACTATTCCAATACATATCGAAAAATATAACTAATTCTACATTTAATGAATCCATTATTAATCTCTTATCTTATTGGAACTATGTTTATGTAACAATAATTAAAATGTATCACACTTTACATGTTTTCTTGAAAGAAAAGACCTATGTATGAACTTCAGTTTTGGTAGCTTAATGCATTTTATTCATTCTGAATAAACAATTGTATGCAAAAGTAAAATTTTTCAACATCTGTGTAAGCAAACTGAAAGCACATAGAAATAATAGACTTCAACCAAGGATAAAAATTTGCATATTTAAGGAGCTGTCACACACACACTCACACGTGCAAAAATTTTAGAAAATGCTCTTTCAATTTAATTTAATATTTAATTATTATTTCTTTAATGAATCGTCAAATATTAAGTACACACAAAAAGAATAGGAACAGCATTTTCATGAATGCATTAACTTGAAGTTTTATTTTTGTTTCGCTCAAAAATGTTTTGTTCTATATTCTATTTTAGGTTAATATCTTCTATCTTACAATAATCAGTTCCACAGTATCAATACTGTACTTTATAGAATCTGTAATAATGTATTAAATTGGAAGTGACTTTCGTAGAAGAGATGTTTGAGTACTATTGATTATTTCAAGGTCATTTAGAATGTTAAGTGCTTTCTAATAGCACTTTTCTGGGCACAGCGAATTTTTTCGCTTTGATGGAAATCTCGGTCATTTAGGCACAAACTGACTCTCTGTTTCATTCTTTTTAAGGAAACAGTCATTAAGTTGATGCAAACAAAGCTTCAACCGAATTACCACTCAAGTAATATAATTTTTAGTTGTTTGTGGCTGATGTTCTTGTTGAAGTTATCAGTTTCTGATGCTATATACTTTAATTATTGCAAAATACATTATTTTGAAATGCAATAATTTTTAAACCGGAACACACACAGAGTGATAATCTTTGCATTAAACTTGAAACTCAAATATATTTATACCGCTTATTTTTTCCAATTTGATTAGCTGCTCAATTACGATATTTGTATTATTTAAAGTGCAGTTTTAGACAAAACAATGCATTTAATTTTGTAAAATCTAATATAAGAAATTCAAATAAAATGGTTGAATTATTAAAAATGTCATATAAAATAATTTCAGTAATTAAATCATTTAAATAAATTTGAATAATTGAAATTTGTTGAGAAACTAATTTTTAATTATTAAAATTATTTTTAACTATTTCAGCTATTAATTTAACTATTTTTAACTATTAAATTATTTTAACAATTAAGTACTGAATGATAATTTCTAAGTATCTATCATTAATTTATTTTAAAATGCATTTAGTTATTTGCCAAATATTTTGTGAAGACGCATTAACAGAAATTAAAATTATCTACATACTTAACTTAGTTATAGAACAAACTTATATAATAATTTGTTGAAAATAAAATAATAAAACAATTCTGTCAATGAAGCAAAAGAAACTTAATTCAGTTTATAACTATTTCACATCCGAAAAACATGCATTAGTATGTAATATCAAAGTTTATAGATTTATGAAATAAGTGGATTCGTAAACACAAGTATAATTTAATGAAAAATGAGGGTCATAAATATAATTTAGATATTTTAACTTAAATGTTTCTGTCTTATATCTTAAGCAATATTGGAAAAAACACATATTTAAATATATAAATAAGTTTACAATCATTCTTATAAAATATTCTTGAAAAAAATCACTTTATAATTTGGCTAAAATGTCTTCGATAGTATTTCATTGGATAGGAGCGAGTTCAGAGCTTGTGAGCAAATAAGCGAGCTGGTGTGTGTGTGTATGTATGTGAGTGCATGTGTGCGTGTGTGTTTATAACTAAAATTTTGAATTCTATCAGTTACAATTCAATTATAATATGATATTAAAATCCTAAATTGAAATTCATATTTAAATAAATTTTTGTAAACTTCAACTTCAATAACTACAAAAACTTAAGATGTGGTACATTTCAAGATAAAGGAAAACAATTAATAGAAATATTAATTTATGTTCTCAAAATTAAAAAAAAATCCGATTTGGTTTAAGTTAAATAAGTTTAAAATCACGATTTACTGAGTTGGGAGTTCATGAAAGAGAAAGTCCATGTGAGAGATGGATTATGAGAGAATGAGAAATCTTATATGAGGGATTGTGTCATATTATATAAGGGAGGAAAACATTTTGAGAGAGGGTGTGCTCATAAGAGTGAGAGGTGGATTGTGACCGAGGGGAAAATCATGAATGTGAGATCATGAGAGGCAAAGACGGAGACATGTGATAGATAGATCGATGAGAGAGAGACAAAAATATCGATAGTAGAAGAGAGATATCATGAAAAAGAGATATTACGAAAGGTAATGAGTGGGTGAGATCATGAAACAGATCATATGGGAGAGAAAGAAGAAATTGAGAGAGTGATCCCATGAGGTAACTGACGAGAGAAATCATGATGGTGACAAGAATCATGAAAAAGAGAGAGAGAGAGAGAATAAAGAGGAACTGCGTTTATAAATGCATAAGTGTTTGTACTGATGTGATTCAAAATAATGCGTTCATGATGTAGTAAAAAATAAATTTCCAAAAACATAATTAAAACCAATAGATTAAACTTTTGTTTAAAATTTCACGCAAACGTATCTACAATATAGTTTAAATAAAAACACATTTTATAAGATTAAATTTTATTTTACAAAAGTTAAAATAACATACTTAAAAAGGATTTCAATTCATTTTCATTTTGCTAATTCATTATTTACACAATCAAGCATTTACTTGAAAATATTCAGTAACTTGCATTGCAGAAGGCTTAAATATATTGATAACAATATTTATGAATACTTAATATATCAAAATAAACAAGTCAGGTACTGACAAAAATTCACTACAATAAATGAATACGAGGGTTACTCTGAAATTTTTGAGACACGCGCAGATGAGAATTTACAAAATAAAAATAATGGTTTAATTTTAAAGTACAAAGTATTTTAACACAGAAGACATTTTTTACTGACTTACTTCAACTTGTTTAGAGTGGAATAAATTTTAAACAGAAGAGAAAATGGAGTTGACGCGAGAACATTTTCGCCCTATGATTTTCTACGATTTCAAAGCAGGATTAAATCAAGAAGAATGCGTTCAACTGATTGCAATTAGCATTGGGTGATGAATCTTCAGCTCGTGCTACTGTATTCAGATGGTTTAGAGAATTTAGAAGAGGTCGCCATTTTCTTCAGGATGAAGAACACACAGGAAGGCCGCAGTCGGCAGTAATCCCGGATAATGTGTCTGCCATGCAAAACATGTTAATGGATGATAATCGCTGTCACCAATCAAATGATACAGAAGGAACTTAATATTGGATCCACAGCCATACACCAAATCATTTCATGAAGAATTACATATGAAAAAAGTAGTTTGCCGTTGGGTTCTCCATAATCTAACTGAGCATCAAAAAGCAGAGCGTGTCAGAATCAGTAAAGAAACTCTTAATATGCTGAATGATGGTGGCCACCGTATCATTTCCAAAATTGTAACAGGTGATGAAACGTACAACGTGAAGCATTATAATGCTTCACCGTAACAATGCCTCTTCACATACAGCCGGATTAACAATTGAGTTTCTTAAACAAAAACTAATTAAAGTGATCGAACATCCGCCGTATTCACCTTATCTAGCTATGTGCGACGTTGGTTATTCTTTAATCTAAAAAAGAACTTACGTGGACGTCGTTTTCATTCAGAAGAAGAGATTGATGTGGCTATAAATGCATTTTTTTTCATCTGTTCGAAGAAATGAATGGCTTGAGGCGTTTAATCTGTGGAAAATCCGTCTACAAAACTGCATTGATCCTGGAGGAGACTATTTTGAACACACCTAAAATTTTGTAAGTATAACTTTAAAAACCTAGTTGTATCTCAATTTTTAATTATAAAATTTGAGAGTGACTCTCGTATTTATATTGTTAGTGTAATTATATAATATGAGTCAGGTATAATATTACAAAAAATAAAAAAGCAATAGTGTGCGATACATTTTTTTGGAATTGTGGTTTGTAAATGGAATTTGATACCAACCGTTAATCCACAGTATTAACTTTGAAAATTATAACTAGCAAACATTAAATTATATTAGCAAGAATTTCAAAGAAGAAAAAACATCGTTAAATTTAAATTGTAGTGTCAGTGAATGAGCTAACGTTTGAAATACTTTATTTTTCAAAACAAAAAACTGTTGATTGACAAAAAGTTTATTAATAGATCAATAAAATAATTTCTTAAAATTTTATACATTAAATGTCGTTGCATAAATAATTCCAATTTTCTTCTCTTTTATTCTCTTTTTCTTCTTTTTATATTATATATATGGATAGATATTATTTTATATTTTTTACATTATAAATCATATTGAGAAGTCTTCTACAAGAAATAAAGTAACACATGCGTACAAACACACACACATATATAAATATATGTGTGTGTGTTACATATATGTGTGTTATTACTCCAATATATTAAGTAAATTTAAATATATTGGACAGACATCTAACACTATTAATATGCGCATAAACCTACACAGATCTAATATTAAAAATTATAATAATAGCAAAAGTTATAACATTGAATTTGAACACTTCAAAATACATAGTTTCGGTAATATTATTATAACTATTTTAGATATTGAAATCGACATTAATTTACGACTAATTAAAGAAAATCAATTTATTATTTCTTATAAAACCTTAGTACCATTTGGACTTAATGAACTATTTAACAATTCGAAAATTAGCTATAAAAATACTAAATCATTTATGTACTTTAAACGTAATAATAAAAAATCTAAAAGATATAAAAGAGGTGGTAGAAAAATTAATAAAACTTATAACAATTACAATTTAAATAACTTTATATATTGGAGGAATAAAACATACGAATTAGAAAATCAATTTGTTAACACTTATAATTTTTCGTTTTGTAAAAACTTTATTATAAGCTTAAATAAAAAACAATGTATTTTTCTTTCAGAATTTTTAAATAATTTTAATTTTAATAATGAGCATTTTAAGATTTTATTTTTTGACATTTTTAAATATAAAATAAGTAAACTAAATATAAACTCGAATAAAAATATCAAATCAGATTATTTTGTTATTAACTTTAAACATCCATTCTATGATAAAATTAAATTTTCAAATATTATTAAAGAACTTAAACATATATTTCTGTTAAATAATAATGAAATTAAATGTACCTTTAAATATGATCTACCAATTGGTAGACATTTATTTAATTATAATAAATTCTGTAGTAATATAAATATTAATAAAGAAAGTACAGATTGCTTCTGTGATGACCCAAAATACAGTAAATTCGTAGATTTAACTTTTGGACACATAATTACTGGAAATACTAATATTATATTAAATAATGAATTAAAAAATATCGTTAATAAAGGTACAAAATTTTGACCTATAAATTATTATAACCACAAACAAATACTAAAATTTTTTATTAATGATATTGATAGATTTATTTTTAAAACCTCTAATACTTATTCAATTCCAATAGAATATTTCTCACAATGGAAAAGGAATTTCTACTACAAATTTAAAACAAATATAAATAATTTAAAATTTAAAGGAATAAATAAAAAATTTCTAAAAAAGCATATAAAAGAAATACAAAATCTTTTCATTATTACACCGATAGATAAAGCTTTTATTTGTAAATCACGCCTTTATTTGTAAAAATTTTTACCACCAATTACTTAACGAAGAAATTTTCAATTCAACTACTTAGAAAATTATTAATTCAAATAAAACAACAATTTTTAAAAATATTCTTGCATTTGCTAAAAAACTTAAAATTAAAAACATAAACTTTAAAATTCCATATATTACAATATATCCAAAATTCCATAAAAAGCAGCACATATGCAGACAAATTTGGTAATCTATTCTCTTATTATTTAAATATAATCTTAAATAACATTAATAATTCAAATAATGCATGGATAATTAAGAATAATAAACCTATAACTGAATTTATTTCCGCCAATAAAATTAATGATGTTTCCACTTATGATTTCAAAGATTTATTCACCAGAATTCCACTTGAAAAACTTTTTGATATTATTATGTTTTATATTTATGATTTCAATTCAATATTGGATGTCGATATAAATTTTTGGAAAGACCTAAGTTTATTTTGTATTTACAATAATTTTTTCTTATGGAGAAAATATTTATTTACAAATTAACGGCATTCCCCAGGGTTCCAAATTTTCAAGTATATTGGCAAATTTATTTTTAAACTACTATGAAAAATCATTTATTATACAAATGTCTTTTGCTTACAGATATATTAACGATTTAATAATTTTTAAGTGCCTAGAATTCGATAAAATTTACAATAATATATATCCTAATAAATTAAAATTAATTAAAACTAATATTGATAACTTAAAAACTGAATTTCTAGATATTTCAATTACTATAAAAGAAAACCACACATTTACTGACATATATGATAAAACTAATAATTTTAATTTCAAAGATAATAAACTAATTTTCTAAATTCAAACATTTCAATTAAAATTTATAAAAATATTATTTTTAATTAACTTAATAGAATATACAATACATGTAATAATTTAAATAACATCAATAAACAAAAACATAAACTAGAAAATATTTTAACTCATAATGGCATTCCAACTAAATTTATTAAACACTATTTGGCTAGTAGAGCATTGCTTATAAGAGTGAAGTAAGGCGTAGTTTTATACTACAGAAGGGTCACCCAAGCCTTGAAGGTCTTATAAGAAGCTTGAAATGCCGATAGTGTTTACACTTAGTCACTAATTTATGTATTTGGTGAGGTTCTTGCAGATTTCGATTGGTAATTAGATATGATTTAAATTTGATTATTATAAATTAAATGTATTTTGGCAACATTGGATTTTGATTAGATAGTTTAGATTAAATTCTTCTTACATATTTTGGATTAAATTCTACTTCTTTTATTCTTGTTTGATACTTTGGTTTAAATTTTTGGTATGGCTTTGGGGTGTACTGGCTTCTTTAAGACTAGACTATGTCTTAGGCCATTGCAGAAAAGCCATGATTGTGCCAATGTGGTCAACACCCCCTGACGAAGCTTGCCATATTGGTACTTTATTCCATTTATATCTATCTATCTTTCTTTGAAATTTCTTTCAAGTTTTTTCAATGTTTTTCTTTCAAGTATTTTCAATTTAATTCTTTTCAATGTATTCTTTTCAATGTATTATTTTCCATTTAATATTTTCAATATATTGTTTTCCATTTAATATTCTACATTTGGCATTTAATATTTTCAATGTACTATTCTCCATTTGGCATTTTTCATTGTATTTTGTTTCATTATATTCATTGTATTTTATAAAATATACTATTAACTATATATTGTTATATATATATATATATATATATATATATATATATATATATATATATATATATATATATATATATATATATATATATATATATATATATATATATATATATATATATATATATATATAAAGTATTTTTAAAAGCCACTGATAAACTTTGTTCATAAATATTTGTTTTTCAATCGATATTTGATAATATAACATTTTAATATTCATTCATTCTTGAAAATATTAATTTCTCAAGTTGTAAAAACAATATTGTTGATAATGTTAAATTCCTAAGTCCTTTAAGCATCATATACATCCGTGAGAGAAGAATTATCTTCATCCAAGTATAAAATTTTAAATACATGATAAAAATTAAGAGCTAACAGCACTAGAAAAATTTAGCAAAATTTGAAATGGATTATTTATGTATGAAATTAGAATATAATACACCCATTTTATTTCTGCTTAATATTCATTATTATAAACAAGCTAATATTTTGTTTCAAATTTAAATAAATATGTTTTATAAACAACTTTCTAATAGTTTATAAACTGAAAACAATATTAATATTGTTAAATCATTACAATTTTTATTAAATATTTCAATGCAAACAATAAAAATGCCAATTTAATGGAGGCATTTCTGTCAAATCGATTTCAGTATTAGTTTTCAATTAAAATCAATTTATCCCAATGATTTTAATTTATCAAAATTCATAAATTAAAATAAATCTTTTGTAATAAATTATCTTTAAAATTATTTCAGCTAAAATATAAAATTGCAAGAAACTGTAATTCATGGAGAATTAATGCACAATATAGAAAATAGACATTAGTATTGTTTGAAGGCCTAGTGTAAATATCAGCAGAGTTTTGCCATCCATGATATCACTTTGCTTCATCTCCTCTTCTAAGTATCTAAGTATGCTTCAGAAAAAATTAGTCAAATTTATTTCATGTAAACACTTTGTTAGACCTTATTTTAAATTATTTCCATTTTGAGAAATTTTTAAAAAGTAATAACAAAATCTTGCATTGTTTAAAGTAGTAAAATTCCAGCAGCTATAAGGCATGGAATTTGAAGTATTTACTAAACACCCAACAGAATATCATACCGAAGAATGAGAAGTTGTGTCATCTGGCTGACCTGTTCACTTGTTCTAATTCCAAAAAGAATTTCCTCAGGCAGAGTTTACTTTCTTTAGGTAAATGCGGGTGTGAGAACTCAGTGATATGTCTTCTTTCTTTTTAACTCTCCCCTTTTCATTTCTGGTTTCTTTTACGCTCTCTGCTTTCTTCTTTTTAAGACAAAATCACACAGGTGTTTGCAATTCTTGGAGACTCTTGACCATGGAAAAAGGAACACCTAGAAAGTGACACAATACTCTCTCCTCTATATCAGATAAACGGACGATATTCAGTGATTCTCAGCACATCAATCGCTTAAAATGATGAAATCAGATGTTACATTCTTTGATATTTAATGCCGTACAATTTGTTAAACTGATGTTTTTGTTTTATGACATCTGGACTGTGAAAATGAATTTTTTACTCTTTGCAATGAGCCTGAATTAGTTTCAGGCCTGAAGCTTAATAATGATTTTTCAGAGCCTTTAAATTACCATTCAATAACACTGACAAAATGTTTATTCAAACCCTTGAATGTATGCTCAGTACATATTTCGTATATGTCTCCAGTTAAATTTTATACAAGGACAAGGCTTCCCTAAAGAAAGATCCACTTTTGATAGCATGAGATAATTAGAAACTTAGATCCACAAGCAAATCGCGTTTCTGAACGCGATTTGCTTGTGGATCTTTCCATGTTTTCTAAATTTAGAAAATGCATAACCATAAAGTGGTATGGAATTTCATAAACGCTTTATGATTTTTAAATCCCGGCTTTCGATGTTATGAGAAGGTTTTTTGTTTTTCCTAGTTTTCAAATTTCTTTTGGGTGCGTTTATCCAAGATGAAAATATTTTTCAGACAAGTGTATTAACTATCGTATTTTTTAAATAATAAATCAGTCTTTGTCAATTATTACTATTTATTAATGTAACGTTTCGTGTTGGTTGCAATAATTTTGTTTGTGGTCAAATGTGCATTTAGTGAGGGACAATTACGAACAGACTTTCCTAATCTTACTTCATGGAATAAAGAGAACAGTCCTTGTGTATCGGTTAGTAAGTATAATTATACTCCTTTGCGCTGGAAGACGGTCCCTTTTGATATTTTTGTCTTTGATGTTAACAAGTAATTCATTTTTTGGTTAATGTAGTAAAATTTCGGGGAGAAAGATAAAATTCTGAGAGAGAGACAGAGTTCAATGCAAAGTTAACTTTTTACCACATGATTTTGATCTGCGGAAAAAGAGGAAGCAATCGCCTTGCATTCTCCAAGTGCTCTCAATCAGCTCTTGATATGCTGATTGCTCATCACTCGGATCAATGTGGGAACACCCTGTATGATTTGAGTTTCCAGTAGTTGATTTTATCTTATGATTCCATTGCTTTTGGATCTACTAGATCTTCCCGTTTTGTATTGACTGAAAACTGTACATCATTCAACTTTTATGGTATGTTCTGGAGTATTTCGTACTACACTCGTCTGGAGAATATCTGTAATTTGTAATCCCCTGCTTTCAGACCTGCGACGAATAATTATTACACAAAGATCACGCGTGCTAATTTTCAGCTTTTATATACTTTAATGGCTGTTCTGCACTAAGATAATATATGATCTCTCTCATGACCTGCATCACATAATTCTGTTACAGTATATCGAAATTTCTAGGATGAAGAATGTTATAAGTTATGAAGAAATTAATTTGTGGAGACCACAACGAAGTTAAGAATAAGCATTAGAGGATCATAAATAACAGTTTGATAGTTATAATACTTTTTACTATTATAACAGTTTAATAGTTATAATACTTTTTACTATTATAACAGTTTGATAGTTATAATAGTAAAACATCACACACTTACACCGAAGTGAGAGAAAGAAATTGAAAAATACGTTTGACAACTTCTTTCACTCAAAATTTGCTTATTGCAAAACCAATCTTGGCTTTAAACAAAATCATTTTTATAAAATATTATAATTCAATGTAAAACAAACATTATATTATATGTATATTAAATAAAATTGCTTATTGGTTCAATTTAAAGAATAATATCTATGTTCTCAGCTAAGTTAAATATGCTTCTAAAACAATTGAATATACCAGTCTTAATGTAAATATACGTATTGAAATAAATGTTTATTTAGTATGATAGAATATAAAAATGCATCGATTTCCGCAAACCAAACTCAAATATACTAAACATGTATAGTTTCAGTATAAAACGAATCAGTTTTGCTCTCCATTTCTGCAGCCCGGAGGAGAAATCGTCTCTCTTTTTTCTCTCTTACTTTTTACAATCACGAAAATATAAAAATTGCGTCAGCTGTCACGATTTACATGCCAGTTTCCGAAACACTTTTTTCCTTTCCTTTTTGACACGTTCCTAGTCTCTACAAGAAGAAATTCAGGAATACTCTGTAGCAGATTGGCATATAAAAAAGAAGCTGTTTTCTTCTCTCACCGTCCTTAAACCTGAAGAAGGAAAAAAATTCTGTTTCTTCAGTTATTTATGCTAAAGTTTAGTTTTCTTTTCGTATTCGGTTACTGATGAGTTATTCAAAAACCATCAGACATGCAAAACAAGTTTTAGATGTTGCACCTTGAAAAAAATGTGGTAGGAGAAATTTTGTAGCATGGTTTGTTTCATATTTTATGAGCTTGCACATTTTCTGGCATTTATGTGCATATACATACGTTTAAAAAGAATTTTTCTTTCAACTTTTACATTTTTACATTTATACTTTGTCTTAAAGTTTAAAATCACTTTAAGAATGTAATTTCCAATATGACAACCTAATAAATATTTATCCTCAGAAAAAATATTAAAGAATGACGGAAGATCCATCATCAAGCACCAATTTACTGCTTCAATCACATGCTTCAGTCCAATGTGAATCAAATCCGACAGAAATAAAATATTTATAGAAAACTAATTCTGAATTACCAGAATCAGATTACTTAATTTTTTAAGTATATTTTATATACTTCCCTCTTAAATTTATTACTTCAGTAAACACACAATTATGACTATTATGAATTTATTTAAAACAAGTAAGTTATCAAATTAATGACATTCTGTTTGATGTCCCCTAGTTAATATTTAATTCTATTTGATACCATAATTTGAATTTTGTAGAATACTTTGAAATAATGGGGTGTTAGATTGAATTAGAGAAATCCTCATGAAAATATAGTCAAGCTTTTGTCATTGTATAAAGTGAACGATTGTCATTTCAAAATCTTAACTCTGCTTCATTTTTCCCCCAAATAAGAGTTTACATATAGTGCCAGAAATGATTAATGTAAGTATGAGTGCAAATGAATCCATATAAATATCTGTAAAATTAATAAAATTTATTAATTTTAAATACTTTGATATCATTACCCTAAGATTTAATTTGATAACACTTCCTAAAAAAACTGTTCGTCTATATACTAATTATTAACTCTGAGACTGATGAAGGAGGTTGGCTTAAGCATATTTCGACTAATATTGCAAAATTTTATTTATATCATAAGTTTCTGTATTTATCAATTGTTAAAAATTGCTGATTACATATTAATTATACAGAATTAATTTAGTAAATCTTCATTAACCCAGATAAGTCTACTGTCCTATATTTAGGACAGTAGAATATAGGACAGTAGGCTTATCTGGGTTAATTTGTGAAGGAGTCCCATGAATCAATGGCTTTATTACAGGTCAATATGGGTTTTATAAATGAATGCCTGAGACTCAACCCAGATAAGCCTACTGTCCTATATTCTACTGTCCTAAATATAGGACAGTAGGCTTATCTGGGTTAATAGTGATTTGTGATGTAACCTCGTTCAATTTAGTAAAATATTTTAAATTTGGTCCACGATTATGGAGTATATTTAAAAAATTAAAACTGAGAAATTTCTGATTTTTTCATTCAGATTATGAATCTTCTTGTATCAGTATAATGATCCATCTTATAGTCTTGTTATGAAGAACTATTATAACAAGAATTTATTCAAATAATAATACAATTAAGTATTTTTAATAAAATATTAAATTATAAATTAGAATTAAAAACTATGAAGAATTATCTAATTAGATTTGTGCCTTCTTTTAATTCTCCACTTCTTAACATTAGATCTAGATCATTAGGTATATATTAATCTCATAAATAACGCATCCAATTCAATAATAAAAATGGTTATCAACCCCATACTTTGGTTTTGTTTCGGTGATTCGCGAAACTTTCAGTCAGATTAGAGAATCAATCCTACAATTGGCTTCCTCAGATGGATCACGAACTCCATGTAAAGCAAATGAAACATAAAATCCATGCTCGAAACTCAAATCTCAATTTGTGTATTTAAAGTGTGTATTTAAAATCCACCTCTGATACTTTGATATAACTCATATCGTATGAATACAAAATACACTGATTATTAGATTTAAGATCGAAATGGGTCTTAAAAATTTTTTTAATAGAAATGGGTCTTAAAAATTCAAAAAAATCTTAAAAGTTTTAGTGAAATCATTTTTTAACTTTCAGAAATCAAGAATGGAAGAAAATATAAAGATTTTCGCGATTGCTTGAAATATGATTATGAAAATCGTAATTCCTTCTGCGCATTTTCCTTTAATATATTTTAATGGGAAACATGGACGCAACAAGTTAATAGATGGAGGAAATGATGGAAAATACTAGATATTAAAATTGTATGACATCATTTCAAAATTAAAACTTGTAGGTTGTAATCCTCTGCTTCTATATATAGTGAGATGAATTCACTGTTACCTGTCATCCGTCAGTTATTTTGATATGATGGCTAAATGAATTAAAAATGCCTTTACAGTAGTGACAGTAGTTAAAATCACAATTCGGTTAACGAAGTCTATTTTTCTGTCATTAGGGAATAAACATCAGCATATTCGATACATTTTTTGAAAAACTATTTAGCAATAACTGGATTATTGATTAGAATACGTAAGCAGTTTTTATAGATCTGAATCTAATATAGAAGATTACATCTGGGACTTACCAATGCAGCTTTTATTTATGCATTAGGAGAAAATTATTGAGAAATAGTTTTTTACTTATTTGTGATATATATGTATATATATATATATATATATATATATATATATATATATATATATATATATATATATATATATATATATATATATATATATATATATATATATATATATATATATATATATATATATATATTTCCAATGACCGGGAAAATACAAGGAACAAAATAAGACATAAGACGAAGACTGGACAGTCCATAAACGTAAACAAGATGACCGGAGTCATTGCCCCAAAAGTTCTCTGGCTTGCCAATAAAGCAATGATTCAGAGCCGCTGTGCAGTGCAGCAGCACAGCGGTGGTTCCTATTCATGGACTGTGGCAGGTTGCAGAGCGGACTGTCGGCTGAATGCGGTGCAACTGTTCTGTCAGGCACTCATGACCCTTCAGGAGGCAAAACTGTGCCCCTTCTTTACGGCGTGGACCATCCGGGATATTCATCTTAATCTTATCTTTTATTTAAAATATTTTTCAAATTGTTTAACGATTCCAGGTAACATAAAATGAAACAATAGTAAGTTTATAGCAATATAATTTTGAAATAAAAATATAGAATAGTTTTTAGCTTTAATGTACCCGTTAACTGCCATTATCATTTTTAACATTATAGTATAATGATTCATGAAAATTTATTTAAATGTTATATCATTCTTGAAATGAAATTTCCAAAGCGTTATTAAAATTTGTTTAATATAATAATCTGTAAATTCTCATTCCATTTTTATACTTAATTAATAAAAATATACTTAATTCCCTGTCTTTTTTAAAACGCATTGTTATTTAAATTAAAGCTCTACTATGACATGTACGAATTAATTTTTCAAGGGCTACATTTAAGGCGTATAAATAACTCTCTCTCTCTCTCTCTCCGTTGGTTTGATTAAAGTCCTCTATTATTAATAAAATCAAGAAAAAAATGGCCTTTTTTTGAAACATTCAACTTTATTGAATTTTTAAGCAATCAAAAAAGTTTTCTTTGTCCTTAAACATGTTCCAGATATGAATTTTATGTAAAAAGCTTAATATTATCTTATTTTTTGCCACGGATTGTACAGATTCACATGAATATTTTTACTCTCAACCAGCTGCTAAATTTCACACAATTGGACCTTTTGGTAATGAAGGATTCTTTATAGTCAAATAGCTTAATAAATATCAGAAACATTAGGCATTTACTGTTTCAAAATATGCAAATAAAAAATACGTTCATATTTAAACTAGAAGAAAAATATTACAAAATGTGTAATGTCAACATTTATAAGAAATAAGTGTATCTCTTAAAATATTAAGCTTTTCTTGAGTCGTTCCAAAAATAAAATACTTAAAATATGCAGAATGCTTAGATACCTTCTATAATTACTTTGATTCTTTTTTTTTAATTCTAAATTCTAACAGCAATTATTTTGCAAAATTTTCTACCATGTGTGTCAATTAGTAAAATGTTTAGAAACATTTTAAAATGTAAAACTACATAAACAAATTTATTGCATAATATGACTTTTTACCTTCCATTGACATCAAAATTGGTGTACTGTAGCATTCTCAACTTTATGAACAATTATATTTCCAATTTTATAAAACATTCCAATAATTTCGAAATTTTAATACTTATGATTATTAAATTAATATAGACATCGCACATTTAATACACGCATTTTACTTTGTATTTTATAATATAGCACATCAAAATAGATATAAATAAATATCGTTGTTAAAAACTAAAAAACATGTGAGTAAATATATGTGACTAAAATACAATTCAGGCAAGATAACAGAAAATATCTCTGCAAATCAAAATATATTTGCGCAGCCTACATCTCTCTCTCTCTCTCTCTCTCATATATATATATATATATATATATATATATATATATATATATATATATATATATATATATATATATATATATATATATATATATATATATTATACCACAGTTATTAATAATTAAATAATTTCAGAAACAGAATGTGCATTCCTTATAATTGATAGGTACTAAAAATATGCCATATATAAAGACAACATATATGAGTAAATATCTTTATTACCAAACAATTTCTTTGTATCAGGAATTTAATATTGATGGAGACATTTCAAAAAACAAAAGTAAGGAATTTATAGTTTGCTGTATAGCTTTATCAAAATAAAAATTATTTCTTCATTTCATAATAAACTATCACAATATATATATATATATATATATATATATATATATATATATATATATATATATATATATATATATATATATATATATATATATATATATATATATATATATATATATCATTAACTTAAGACTACGTGAATTAATAAGCATTGCAGTTTCACACTATGATAAATTAATAAGAATCTTAAACGAGAGATAGTTTTAGGCCTTAAGTTTTTCACCTTATTTCACTTAGATATACTGCCGGCTAATATGCATATAATATGATAATGTTCGTATTCAAAGGTTATATGCGTTATAATTGATTTTCTGTAAGTATAGTTCATTACAAAAATAGCATTGTGTAATAAAATATAAAAAGATACCGAAGTAGTAACATATGATCATTTCCAGTGAGTGCTCTAAACATTAAAAATATTTTATTTAGTTTGAAGAATGTATCGCCAAAAGAACGAAATAAACTTTAAAAAAATTCTTATAAAATATTTGGCTTTCAATTTAATATTTGTAAATAAGTAATAATGATTTGATAAAAATGTGGAAGACACGAATGCAGTATGAAAATAATTTAATGAATTATCCATTTGAAACTTTATTAAAGAAATTTATTTCAATAATCAGCAAAAAATATTTTCTAGTTTGGTATTTATTTTACAATTACATTTAAACTCTCCAAATTTATATACATGAATATGAAAAAGAAAGCAAAATTATTGGTATTTAAAACAATGGTTCTATGTTTTATTACTTGCAAACTGGGATTCTAGAATGTGAGGTAAATTCATATATATATATATATATATATATATATATATATATATATATATATATATATATATATATATATATATATATATATATGTTCAATGTTTTGTACATTTGTTTAATATTTGCACAATGTTATAAGGATTTAATAAATAACTTTAATAAGCTGGTGTGAGAGGGAAATAAACTTGCTTAATGCTATAAAAAGCTTTTTGATTCAGCACAATTTATGAATGAAATAAAAGTAGGATTAAAAAAGGCCCACACACGCTGTAGGCGATTTTTTAAACCGTTACGTTTTCCATCATCCCTATTTACAATTATTCGAACAGCAATGCTATTGGGTATGTCTGCATTATTTTTCAAGCAATAAATGTTTATTGATACACATGAAGAACTACTGAAAAGCATTTTGTGGTAGACAAGAAAAGCTATTTTTCTGCTTTATTTTTAAATAGTTCTAATGATTAAATAAAAGAAAAATATGCATACTTTTCAAAAGTGATTAAAGAGAAATTTTCTGAAGTTAAAATCTTAAACTAAATCTGATGCATTTAATGCAAATTTATATATATATATATATATATATATATATATATATATATATATATATATATATATATATATATATATATATATATATATATATATATATATATATTAATATATATATATATTAATATATATATATATATATATATATATATATATATATATATATATATATATATATATATATATATATATATATACATATATATATATATATATATATATATATATATATATATATATATAAATCCTACAGTTGATTTATCAGCATCTTACATCTGATTTCAATATTAGCATATCACTTACGAGCAAATAACATTGTAAAGAAACATCAAAGAAAATTCTAATTTGATACAACATAGCTCTGATGAGATAATCCTTATCACCTAAAATGTTTTTACAGATATTTAATTGCTGTTATTTTATAAAGTACGAAAGGCCATTTTTTTTCGGTTTTTGGTTTTTTTAGAAACCAAACAGTGAAAAGATTTATGCAGGATATTTTTTTTTCATAAATGCATTTTTATCATAAATTTAGTGCTACACTTGAATTTTTGTGTTACACCTGAAATTTTAAATACCATAAAATATCTGGATCATTATTTTCTGTTGAGAAAACGCTCTAGTATATAAGTCACGCTATTTCTACATAAATCAATCAAAAGCTTTTTTCCTTAAGTTCGTACTGCGAATTGATGTCTTCATTAGTTCGTAGCCATGCATATGTTCTGTTTCGATTGTCTAATGAATTGCTGCTATTTTAGTTTTATACCGCGAATAGAGGTTTTTAAATAACTATTTTCTGATGGTAGGAATTTTATTCCAGCAGATGAATCAGGGGTGGGAATGAATTGTGTCTCTTTGAAACAATTACAATAATCTTAATTAAATAGAGGGAATTTACATATGAACATTCATCCTCAAGCGAATCACTATGAAGACATAATAATGTGTATTTAGAGTAATTCCATATAAGAGTTTCACTTAGATGTTTATGGACACCGTCACGCTTTGAATATTGATGTTTTCAATCAATGACATGTGAAAAAAGTACTGGAAAGAGTTTGGTTGCCATATCTGGATGCTTCATTCCTAATCTATCAGAAGATTTCTCATGTGCAATAATAGTGGTGGTGGTGGTGGTGGTCACAGTGACTTATTATGCTAAATGGTACCCTTTGGCTATGGTAGAACAAGTAATGTGGGTTTCTGAATGATCACTACTTCTAAATTATAAAGACCCTACCTCTTTCGGGCCCACTATGACAAAACTCAATGTATACCCTGCTGTGCAAGTTAAAATCAGTTCTGACCCATGCTGATCATTGGATAGAACATCGTGAGTTTTCTCACTGTGGTTCAGTAATAGGACATGGCTCTTCAAAGCATAAGTTACCGGATTTGATTCCAACTATTGCTTAACAAAGGGATATATATGAGTTTCTGCCTATTGGGGTAGTGCTTCGGAGATTTTTTTCAGGTTTTCTACATCACTAAACGTGAGTACTTTCCACTATCAATGAATAATCCTGGTGGAAAGCAACTTACATAATTAAACTATACAGTGCCTCGAAACGGTCTTTGACCTTTGGATTATCCACTGCGCTACATTAAAAAAGAGAAATTCTCAACTGGTGGAACATCAGAAAGAAAAATGTAATTGCAAAAGATATTAAATGCTCTAAAGTCTCTGTATGTACCCCTGGACAACAGAAATAATACAAATAAACAGAATTTGACAATATTAATAGCTTGATTTTCCATAATCAAGATCTAAATATTATCCAGGTACCCTTCGCTTATGCTTTCATCTCATTCCAATTTCCATTATGCAGAGATAAGTCAAGGGGTTAGATAACTTTCTGATAGAAAAATATTTCAGTAATGAGTAGGATGTAAAAAAAAGGAATGTCATGTGTTCTAATTTCATAATAAATTCTGAGAAAAGAATGATTTCTATTTTATTGAATGTCGGATATTCCTAATAGATTAAACAAAAGGAACACATTTTAGACAATTATTAATAATTTTCTTTTGTTTCTAGGCCATTTATACTCTGTTGTTATTAAAGTTATGATGTCTTGATATAACATGAAACTTATTGTGTGTATTTATTTAAAATTTTTCAATGGTATATTAATTCATTATAAATATTCATTAATGCTACATTTTTGCAATTTTCCCTAAAGAGTAAGTTTGCATTTACAACACTTATGACTAGACAATATTTGGTTTATTTGATGTATATTTAGATTAAATATTTAATATATTTTAATTGAATATAATATTTTTGAGAAAGCATTACGACTGGAATAAGTTGTTTTCTCAATTTACATTTTATAAAGTAAAAAACACATAACTTGAGATAAATGTTATGTAAATTTAAATGTAATCATAATTTACATTGATGTTTATAATAGTTAAACTATAAAATTATGGGTGAGTTGATTTGTATCTATATTAAATGTTAAAGATTGAAATAAAATTATATTAGAAAAATCAAATTTCCTTTAGAATATGTTTATATCTGTAACATATTTTGCTAATATTACTTTATAATACATTTAATAATAATATAAAATAAATGTACTTAAATTTTTTAATAATATATTTAAACTTGCTGGTGTACCAACAACTTAAGACTGTTATTTTGACAGAAAAATCTTGCTTATTTTTACCCAAAAATATCTATATTCTTTATTTATTCCATAAATTTCACTGATCAAATCCACAATATGTTAAAATAACCAGATTCAATATCAATTTTGTTAACATAATGTGTTATGTTTACCCAAGACTAATATTTTATCTCCCTAACTCTATTGCGTGTTTGTTATTATTAAAAATATAAATTATTGCTATTCAGCTGTAGGATCTTTTGCATATTTCTCTCAGTGTTACAATAAGGCTCACGATAGATTACTGTCAAGATAATCTAGAGGACATCTCAAAAACTTTGAGATATATGCTTGAATATCCTGAACTAGTGTCTTGTGACAGCTAAAACATCTTTTCTCTAAGTTCCCATATCATCCAAGCGGGGAAACTAACCTGTGACATTAAGGCTCTTATAAGTTAAGTAAATATCCATTGGGTTATACAATGCAAGGGTATATAAAACTGCATTTTTGATTCAAAGTTTTTAAAGCTAAAATATTTTCAAAAATATTAAGTTATTAATAAGACAAAATATTTGGTAACACACGGTATAAATATTATAGAATATTATATTTCAAGAATTAAAACACTAGAGTTCAATATTTTATTCAATTAAATATTCTAGTTTCAAGTCTCAAAACTTAATTCATACAAATTCAAAATGAAATCTCACAAACGGTTGTAAATCAGCGTTAAATACAGAAATCAAATGTAAGCATTATTACCATTAAATTAGAAAAATATTTATGCTATACCTCATGCAAATCCTAATAAATAGTTTTAACGCATGCATTTGTTTTCAGTTTAAATTTTACTGGGGAAAAAGAAAAAAAATTAGAAGAAAGAGTTAAAATTGGCGATTCTTCACTAAATGCATAAGGTGCAAAATCTATATTTCTACATAGAATATAATATGCTCGTTGCAGTTTTGTTCAAAATATTTCTATTTACCTAAGATTTTGAATGAAATTACAGAAACTAAGTTAGTTTTATAACGAGATTTCAATTAAACATATATTCAAATATAAGTCAGAAGAAATAATATTGAATTAAGGTTTTGAAAATGCTTAGCAAAACTATACTAAATTAATTTCAATCATGCCAATAAAAAGCCCACACTTCCGTGAATTCAGTTTATTGCTTCAGGTGCTTCAATTCCAACGATTCTTGTAGAATAATCATTATGTTGCAGTTTCTATGTTGCAAAACTATCGACGAAATTAAATGACATGTCCGATAAGTGCTTCCGTAACCGTTAATCAGGTATCCGTTTTCCAATTACAATCACATTTCAGTAAGTGCAGTGGTTATTGATTTTATCCATGTTATTGCATTTTGTCTCCTGTCATTATGCCAATTGGATCTTATTCAGGCTATAGTTATATAATTACAAATGCTATAAATTTGTATATTTTGGTATGTATACATATGCTTGTGTGTCCAACGTTATACTGAGAATACATTATTTCTAGAAAATATAAAGTTTCCTTTATTATTTAATTAAAGGAACGAAACCCTATGACAGTTATGAATGGAATACAATTACTTACTCATAAACATGATCCCAATTCAGTTGCATAATGTCAGGAAATTCAACAAATTTGTAAGAAATAATTACACAAGGGGAAAGTTAATTGCAAAATTGTTCTGAAAAGGTATTAAGGAGACACAATATAGCTATTTTAAAAACTCTTATTATGCTGTTTAAACTTGCGTATTTTTGTTCATATATTACATCTTCATATTTTTATGTGGTTTAAGTTTTATGATGATAAAATGAATACAGTACCAGTAATTTAATTAGATATTGTTTTTTAATAAAGAATTATGAGTAGTTTTCAATATTTTGCTGAAATTTATCGATAGTCCTGAATGAAAAATATCATATATGCAGCATGTCTATTTGAAGCCCTGTGGCCAACTGGTAGAGTTTGCCGCTCCCAAGGAACGGGTCCGAGCTTCGATCTTCGGACTGGGCAATGTCGACTCAGCCTTGCATTCCATCAGCGGCTCCATAAATTGCGTACCAAGCATGCTTGGGGAATAAAATAAGCACTGCAGGTTTCCATTCGGCTGACTTTCTACTCAAAACATAACCAGGATCTTCGGTCAATGTAAGCCTTGACTCAGAAATGGGCTGTCGTCACACAGGCTTATAGTTTAATACGTATAGTTAATCCTTCTCTGCTTTTAAAATGCATTTGAAAAGAGTGAATAGATGTTTTGAGAAAAAATTATTTTGACCGTATTTTTTCAAAAGTCTTAAAATTGAACGCTTTTATATTATGATCATTCATTGTAATTATGTGATTTATGAATTTTCCTTCCTTTAAGGAAGTTTTTAATAAAAAAACACATTCATTATTTCAAAAAATTAGAAGAAATATTAATAGTGTGATATCTTAAATATGGTCACAATTTCTTTCATTCACATCAAGCAATAATATTTTATTGGAGTAAAGGTTTGAATGAATTAAACTTTTGTAAAATTAATTTTAAAGTAAAAACATTAGAATCAAAACAAAATTATTTGTTAATTATTAGTGAGTCTTCAAATTATTTCATAACTCAAATTAACTGTTCACGCACTAGTTGCAAACACGTTATGACACGATTTCCTTTAAACGCGTTTTACAAACGTATCTTTCCAGGTTCTTGTAGTTAATTATAAAAATATAACTTTATATGAAAACATTCTAATATTATTCAACAAAGCAAGATGTTTCTTTTTGTAAACCTTGTCAAGGTCAGCTTGAAAGGAGGGTATTAGCTATGTTCACGGAAAAAATCAAAGAGAACTTGAAACCATTATGGCAGGCACCTGTGAACTGTAATAAAGCAATGCATTTCTTTTCCCCCATTTAATAAATTTACTAAATTAAGGATACAATTAAACATAAGGTTGCTATATAAATACAGAAATAAATATGCATCTAATTATTAAGAACATTAAGCATTTATAGCTATAAGATAAGAAAGTATTTTCTAACTTTTTCAAATAATTGAAGTTTATGGATAATCTAATAATTTAATTTTAATACTGTGGAAATTTAGCAGAAATAATGTATCCATTGACTTATGTATTTAAGTATTTCATGTGACATTTTTTAACGTAAAATCAAATTTTCGCACAATTTTGGTTTTAAATACATATAAAGAAATTTATTCTACCCTAAAAGTATGCTATTTTAAAAGTTTTAAGCAAATTATATTAAACTTAGTCTTAGCAATAGAAGAGCGCTTTTCAGAGTGAAATGTTTCCAGTTCGATCCCAGATAAAGTTTGACGACGAGAGATGGATGTTTTGATATTGCGTAGTGGACACCCTAGAGGGCAAGGTCCATTGTGAAGCCATTTTTACCGACTACTTCATGAATTACTTTCAAGATATTTTCCTGAATATTGGACTTTTCTTAAATACCGGAAAACTCCGAGTATTCACTCAGATGAGAGTACATGCAGAATCCCAGCCCAGCATCAGTAACTCATAGTTAAACAGTGGCTGGGATCAAACCCAGGACCTTATGCTCCGAACAGCACTGTCGTACCACTATGTCATAGCAAGTATTAAGAGGAATGGATGTTACTCTTTTGCTTGTTGTATTCACTCCTGTCAGAGTGGGTGTGATTTGGAATATTTCGGATTTCCAACCTTGCGAGTTCGGAATATAGCTCATCACAGGTGAAAATTTTTGCCATGAACATTAGGTACAGTCTACGTGGTTAGAATCTTACAGCAAGCATAAGGTGTTACAATATATTTTCTGACATTTGAATAAGTTTTTAATGAAACATTTTCAAGAGAATTTGGTGGACGCTTTTACTTGGGTAATTCATCAGTCATACTGATGATATGATTTAAGTATTACATGAATTACAGATTAAAGAACAAAAAGAACTGATCATTGACGATTAGTAAATATTTTGTTTTGTATTTTTATCCATTTATTTTAAATCTGAGAATTTATGCATTTGAATTTGAAAATTCAAACGTTAAAATTCTTCAAACTTATTGTAAAGGAAAATACCTGCATGCAGATTACCAGAACTATTTCCTCCAGTGAATATCGAAATTGAGAAGGTATAAGAAAAGGATTCTTAAAAATGTTTGATTAAAGGAACAATGATTAAATTTAATCATTCTTTATCAATTAAGCTTCCAAAGATTTAAATAACAAAATGAGAGAGTACATCATGTTTTGTCATAGGAGCATTCTCACATGCGAATAGAAGATTCGTGGTTCAACAACAGCAATCTGTTGTTATCTATGACTTTTTAAAAAAATCAATATAAAATAAAAACTAGAGAATCATTGATGAACAAATTTTATAAAAGAACAAACATTTAAAAGAACAACCGGAATAAAACAACATGAAAACAGAAGTAAAAATTTAAAAATTAAAAAAAATAACAAAGAAATTAACACAAAAGTGGTGCAGCCTAAAAAAGAACTCATGAAAGTTGTGGGGTTCCAGCACAATTTGCTTGTCTCATTCCGTTTATGATCACTCTATACAAGAATATGCCGTCGTATATAGTGCCCGAATGACAAAGATGGCATAAACTATATATATATATATATATATATATATATATATATATATATATATATATATATATATGTTGCGTCATCCAATCATGACCTATTTACCTATTTATAGTCTGACATTTGCCGCAGCCTCTATATTGCATTTTCGACCAAACTTCTTTTCTGGTGTCTTAAATGCTATTCCTGGGTTTGCCTGTTGAATTTGCCATCTGCTCAGATTTAAAATCATCAGTTAATTTCTTAAAAATATTGTTTTTAAGTGACTTTTGAGGAAGTGGTTAGAAGTCTTAAGATTCAAGTGTTCCTCTCTTAGCTAAGGAACCGCCATTTTGTTCCCGTCGATACAGGATACTTCATTCTGTGCGCATCCCCGACTATAAACGTCAGTATATGGCCATTTTTTGTAAAATATCTTTAAGTGAAAGATATTTTACAGATATTTGACAGTAAAAATGTATATTTAAATGTCTTATTTTGAATTTGATTTTTAAAATTATTGCTTTGTGCTCAATTTTTAATATTTTCTTAATTAATTTTCACACAGTGTCCAAAAAAAAAAAAACTAGAGCTTTAAGAGTGTTAATTATTTACTCACGATTTTAATTTTAGCAATGAATAATGAGCGTTACTGAGCATGGGATGTACTTGGTTAGGTAAGTCATCTATTTGGTGACTATTTTACAAATGACCATTAAGATAACGAATAAATTGCAATTGAAGTTTCATGATTCTGAAATTTCAATATATTTATCTTAAGACGAAGATTATTTGAAAATATTTTAACTTTGAACTAACAATTTAATTTGAAGTAAAAGCATCAATGCAGCGGTTTAAGGAAAAGGCTCTTGAATACTAAGCCAAATATTACATTCGTTTCTAGTATTTTCTTAACTTAGAACTAAAGCTCCAATATATTGTGGTAAATAAAAATATTCTTAAAGTCTCAAAGATGCCAAAGTAAGGCTGACTACCAAAATAAATTTCTATAAAGTATACATTTTTACTAATTATAAAATATTTTTTAATATAAAAATTCTAGAAAATTTGCTCCAAATCATCTGTATTAATACATATGTTTAAAAATTATTATTTTCGGGCAAAAATATCTCATTTGATTTTAATCTACCTGTTGATCTTTATCCGTTTCAATATGCTTCCAGATTAATTTCAGTTCATTTATACATTTATGAAAAAAGTGTCAGTCAGACAGACCTTGTCACTATCTGACAGTCCAGCATTAATTTATTTCACAAGAAAACAAATTTTTAAATATATGCTTGGATGACTTTCAGATTAATTTGACTCTGTAAAATATCCGTGATACTTCGTGCTCCTGTTCTTTCTGGCTTGCTGCATGTACGAGCGTCATATTATTACACGCTTCGTTGCTAGGAAATTAAGGTTTTGTCTTGCAAATGCTTCCCTCCCTGCGAAGTGCGTCCTGTTTTTATGCTTCCGAAACAGATGCTTCGGGATTAAGATGATTTGTTGAATCTCTTCCGTGATTTTAAAAAAGGAAAACTATACTTCAGTGAAAATAGAAACTTTTCCGTAACCTGAAAGAAAAAATGATTTTGGCCAATATTTATTTAAATAAAACTACAGTTTATATGTTACCTAACTTTAGGAGTCTTACATTTTTTAAATCATGATGATGAAAATACAAAGTATAATTATTTTGCTTAGAAGAATAAAATTGCCAGTGGATGTTAAATATTTTGTGGCTTACAGGATCACTAAATTTAATTTTTGAAAATCATGAATGAAATATTATCTCTTTAATTACAAGTAAAAAATAATTATAATAGACTGGAAAAAGTAAAAATGTAACAAGCTATTACTTTTTTAATAATTTGAAATCTGATAGCTTGTTTACTATGTTTACGTCTTCTAATTATTCTTTAAATAATTTACATGTTACTTAGGAATTAGTTTTCACATATTTAGAGAAAAAAATAAAGCCATTAATAGTTATAAGCATTTTATGCTAAAAATTTTCATTTGTATGATTATTCATTTTTAGTCAATAAATATAATTATTGACATTTTCGTCATATTTAATAAATAATAATAAAAATTCAAATTTAAAATTTTGAATTTTAAATATAAGTATGACTTAATGCTTGGAAAGGAGGTTTTTAAAAATTCAATTAATGAATTATTTACAAAAAATTATTGATTTATAAATTTTTTGCTAACTAATAATTTAACAAATAAGTAAAATGGTTAAAGGAAATATAAAATAAATAAATTATAAGAAATATAAATCTTTTTAATAAAATTAACTGTTTTAGTTTTCAAATGTTTCCAATATTTTGGAACATGAATCTTAGATAATGCTTAAAAAACTTGTGTGAAATGTTGAAGTAAACGGTAAGTGTAAATTATAATAAAATTCAATGAAGCAGTCTTTTTTAAGCAGGTTTATTTAATTTATAATAATATGTTAAATTATAATAAATTTTTGCTGAACAATGCAACTGTTTACATAAACAAAAATAAAGTATTTTATAAAAAAATAATTCCTATTCTATACATTTATAATTTAACAAATAATCTGAAAATATGACAAATAAAAAGATAACTTGCAAAATTAGGATGCCTCAGCTTATTATAGTTCGACAACATGCGAATTCAGAAAATAAAACTGACAATCTGAGTAAAAGAAATTAATAAAAAGATTTGTTGGTTCACTGTAATGATACATAAATTTTCCTCGATAGTTATGTTTGTGTATTTTCAATTAATTTTTTTTTTATTTTTTGGATTTAATTACATATATGTTGTATTTGTATGATTTGTGCCAGCATATAACTTCTTTTTTGTGTGTGTGCGTAACGTATACTTCCCCATGTAAAAGAAAAAACATCATTGGATTTTAGTTGCAAATATCAATAAAGTATACATTAAAGTGTATTAAACAAAGTATTTGGATTGAACCTAATTTTCTTAATTTAAACTTCCGTATGAATTATTGAAATGTTAGGAGTGTACAGAGTAAAATCTCCAACAACACAACATCACTATAAGATCTGAAGATTAAACGTCTCAAATTGTTCATATTTTCGTAATGAGTGACTAAAGAACATTTTTTTCTATTGCTTTCAATTTTGCAGTGAAAATAATATCCACATAAGCTATATTTTAAATGTTAAAATAGACAAAATTGATGTCACATATGATAAGAAAAAGTGAATTGGTTAGATGTTTTATCACCTTGAAGTTAAGGGATTTCGCGTAAGATTATTTCCAACAACTTGCTATGCATAGGGTCCCTAAGAAATGATCAGAATATAAACCTAACAAACATTTCATGAGTAATAAAGATTTACAGATAAGACCACGTGTGTTATTCTGATAAGATCACAGCAACAGTGTGGGATTTTATTGCCGAAAGAGTTAGTCACGGTTGCCGCGACTAGAGTCCCGTAAAGCTGCGCAACTTGCTACCATGTTTGTCCATGCAGCTAAATCGGGAGTAGCAAGATCCGATGAAGCAAGTGCCTGGACTTAAGTGCGACCCCAATTAATATGCTTCTAAGGAGCCCAATTGCCAATCGTTCTGTATGAGAAAAAGTATTGTTATGGCGAAGCAAATGCTTAACATTATATTTTTGAAGAATTTCTTGAGAAATTCTAGGAGTACAACAAACAGTTGTGATTGCCTTTTCTTCTTCTAAATTGATGTCATTGATAATTTATTTATGGTTAAAATAAAAGGAGTATTTTTTTCCTATCAGATAGTTCTTTCGCTATTTTGGGCATGGAATTGTCTTATAGTATACATATTTTACTTTCATATTTTGTCAGGACTTCAATAAATGGTGTAAAATTTCAATACCAACTGCGATTTTAGAAATAATACTTTGTTTTAAATTTTAAGTAATAAATGCTCTACTAGTTTCAATTGTTTCTTTCTGATTACAATGCTCTCTCATTGTTACGCATGATTAATTAAGTTATAGGGAACCAAACAGCAAACTGCATTTCTAAATGCTTTTCTTTTTGAATAATTTTAAATAAAAGAAAGAATTAATGTTAAATTATTTCTGCATAATTTGGTGGATACTGTTATTATCATGGATTTCCTGTATAATTTCGAAATTCTAATCGCGCGAAAACCACTTTCTACGTTCTTAAGAAAGTTACGCATATAAGACACTTGAATACAGTTGCATGGGACAGCTTTTTATTTACAAGTGATATCCGTAGACTTTTAACATATAATTCTTGATTTTATTCCTCTTTAAAATTATAAAATGGCTACTTTACCTCCTCAGTACTATTTCTTCTTTAAAAATTTACGCAAAATCTCCTGCTATTAGAGAAATCAAAGAATCACTTTCTGGTATAAAATATATGATATTTTCAATTTTGGCTATTAATGTTTTAATACCACGTCTTGTTCGTACGTATCTCAAAAACATTGGTCACCCTCGTTGCCATTTACTATGCACAATTTCTAAAGCCAAGTATATTAATAACTTTAATTTCATGTTACATAATGAAAATTAATTCCATATCACAAATTAGCAATACGTAAATAATGGTTATCACAATTAATTTTGTGTCTCAGAAATACTGGGCAATATAGGGAAAATAATACTCGCCGGGATATTTTTTGTAAAATTTTCCTCACAAAAAGCATGAAAACATTAATTTATCTCTCTTAAAGGTCTTTTCTCATAATTCTCTGAGACACTCCAAAATAAATTTTTTATGAGCAGAAAATATAAAAATGAAAGATATATCTATTGTCCCTCTCTGATGTCTGCTTTTATCTTATATTTTGTGATACTCTTCATAAGCAACTTATTTTTATATAGGAGAAACTATATTTGATGCTTGGAAACACAATATTAAGGGATTGTGTTTATCTTTCGGAATAGGGATTTTTTTGGCAAGATTTATGAAAGATGCATCTGGATAACTTTTAAAAAGAATGAATTGAGTTATTCATTTTTATGTGATTGTTTGTAAGGATATTTTTAACTTATGGAGCTAATGTGTTTAAATAATTCAATGTACATAGGAAAGTATGAAAAACCATCTTCTAAAAGATTTGAAAAATAGAATTTAAATTTCGAAATATAATATAATTATAATTCTATCAGTTTTATGCTTGACTTTAGTAGAAATTGATAACACCCATGAAAAATTTTATCAACTTATCTTTGAAATATAAGTTTAATCTATGATTATATAACATTCTTATTATATCGCAAAAAATGTATTAAATAATCTTTATTCTTCAACACAAGAAAAAATAGTGAAATGATTGACAAAATACATCAAATGCGATTTTAATTTTGAGCGAAAATTTTATAATCAAACTATCCCATTATTTTTTCTAACGTAAACATAATTCAAGTATTTATTAAAACTAATGAACATTTATTTTTATTCCAATACTTATTTTCAGAAGGAAATTGAAGTTACAATGTAAATAACAAATTGCAGAAAATTAAAACCTTTCCATGAATAAATAGCACTTAAAATCATTTGAATTTAATTCCAATTGCCTGTTTGGGAATGAATATAATTAAAGTTAACATAAATTACTTGACTAACTTAGAAAAGAAAACGTAGATGACAATTTACATAGCAGAAATATTTTTCGATATTAAGCACAATTATTTCTGGAGTGAAACTCGCCCTCCAGCCCTCTAAGTAGTGCCGGAAATAAAACAAGGAAGCTCTTCTCTCTTGTTACCGTTATTTTCCTTATGATGCAGCTTTAACAGCATTTGGGATCGTATAATTTACCACCGTTGTACCGATACTTCTTTTGGTCAAGATGTTTTGGAGAGCAATAACAGTGGTTATATGGCTTTCTGGAAAGCCCCAGTATAATTCTTGATGATGGCTTAATAATACTTTTATAGGAAGAATAAATTTTGTTATTTTGTTATTCCTCAGTTAATTTATATTTTCTGGAGATATTTTTAGGTACTTTTTACTGGAATAAAAATTTTTCCTTTTGATTCTTTTAAAAAGTTATAAGTGAAAAGTTTTATAATTTAAAAATATTTTAATAAATTAAAATTAATAATAACCATATGTGCAAAGTAATATTTCAAATAAATATATATATTTTTAACTTCTTATGTGTGTGTCAAAAATGCATTTCTTATGATGTATCAATGCTGAACTTTGAGGTGGAAATTCTATAAAATAGAAATGTGTTCACTCTTTGTTTAAAGCCAAAGGTTAATGGATTTTGGGAAAACTATCAAAGCAGAGCCTCATAATTGTATACAAATACGAGCTTACGTAAAATATTTTCTTTTTTAAATTAATGCTAATGTACTGATTCACTGAACTGCTTTGAATAGGTAAGTCTTTATATTATTCATGACTTTCTAGGTGAGAGTTTTACATCTTCTCTTAAAGAAAATGACAAAAAAAACATTAAAATATTTACATCTGTTTTTTCAGAGCTAATTAATTTTTACAGAGAACGATTAATATTCTAAAGGCAATATAATTGTATAAAAATTTTATTATATTTTTTAATTGCGTTAATGTAATTTTAAAAAATAACAAAAAATCACACACAAATGGCCTAAATACATATGCTAATACTCAATTGGTAAACATTTATCGTTCGAAAATTAACTGAAGCACAAATGTGTAGCATTTTATGAAAAATATTTTGAAGTCTAGAAAAAATATTATTCTTTAAGCAAGCTAAAGTTTTTGTATTTATTAATATTTCTGCGTATTTTTTTTTTTTTTTAGTTCTGTCATACCAAAGCAACCAACTTAGAAAAGATACTTTTTTTTATTTTGATTCAAATAAACAATTTGTACACGATTTTGTTATCTACAATACAGTAACAATAAAGATTATCATCAGCAGTTTTGCAAATATTTTGTAATTTATTCAAATTGCAATTCAAATATAATTTTTGAAATAATGTAAAAATTAATTTTGTGTAAATGTTTATTTAAAATATTTTGTAAAATTGCCAACTATTCGAAGAAAGTCTTCTGAATTGAACAAAAATTCTATAATTGAAAACTTTAAAATATTTAATAGTTAATTGTAAAAATTGTACACTTGTTATTTTAAAAAAGCATCGAATAACTATTGCGCTATTAACACTTCCAACTTTTAATCCATTGTTAAATAACCGAGATTTTAGGCCACGAAATACCTAGTGCTTTTTTTCTTACTACATTTATGACTTTCATTTATTTACCAAATTACTGTTAACAATTACTTTGCTTCTCCTATAATTTTGCATTTCCAAACGTAATATTGCTGCAAAGTAATCATGCAATTTCTTAATAAGAAAAATACAATTTGAAATATCCGAAATATAAATTAATTTCTAAAAATACTAGTTCTAAAAATACACATATTATTAAAAGTAAAATTAAAATTTATATTTAATAATTTATTTGATTTGTATATTTCTGTTCAGCTTTAACAATTATTATGCAATCAGTATTTTATTGCTTGTCCTAGTTTCATGTCATTTCCGTGTCTTGCATTACTCAAGCGAAACTTTTATTTTTGTACCACAACATTCTAAGCACTGTTTTATTTTTTAACTATTGTCAACTTAATTCTACCTCATTCTTTGTCATATTGTATTGAAAATGTATTTTTTTCTAATATTGTTATGCAAATTCTGTTTCATGTGTAACACTGGTGTGTAGCGTGTACATTATTCAACACACGCAGTATTGCATTGGCTCTTTGTAAAGTAACATCTGTTTTGTTTATCTTTTCCAAGTGTCGTGTGAGAGCGCTTCTTTGTTCTTGAATTTAAACGTCTTCTTCAGCCATTTTTTCACCCCAGTTTGTTTTATTTTTATTATATCAATGTAATTTTCTGTTCCGTTATTGTAATATATAACACCACTTTTTCATTTTTTTATCCATTTTGAATTATTTTAAAGAACATGTGTGCAAGATCTCATTTAAATATTTGTTTTTTAATATTTTGAAACTAATCATTCTCTTTGAAGCCTAATGAGGTAGAATGCAAATCAAGTTGGAAGCATGAAATGCGGTAGAGAACAGAATAACAACAGAAGAAATTTGCCACGTAGTTAAAGTAAAATACGCATACATCATTACCAAACAAAGGTTTACGGTACAAATATAAAATCTCGTCTATCAGAAAAAAAATGGTGTCAAACTCAATTTTCTGCCAACAGACAATCATGGACCAACTCATGGTTATAATTTTGATAAATCATTTGTGTTTCTTTAAATAAATGTTCAATTCTGATAATATTTTTCTTCGTATAAAACATAAAATTAATAGCGTTTATAATTTTATTCTTATTAGGTTTTCCAATTAATTAGCATTTTTCCTGTTGTAAAATTGATAGATTTTATGTTCAGTTACTTCATCAATTAAACTGCACAACAAATTTTATCATATGTTGTGAAGCAATTAATTCAACATAACTTAAAGAATTCATTATTTTTTATTTTACTTCTCATTAAATATATGCTGAGTAATATAATGAAAATATATGATGTCAACTTGGCGAAATATGCGAAACTTTCATAGTCTACGCGATATTACCAAATTCCAGGCTTTCGTATTTTCCAATAACATGCACACATGATTTCATATTTGAAATACTTTAATTTGAGAAAAATGTTTTGCCACATTTTCACCAAAATATAATATCTGTCTTTCAAATCATAAAGGCAATGATAATGACCCTAAATATTAAACATTTAGCTGTCGAAGTTGGGTTGAAATAATTTGGTTTAAAGAAATATTTTTGAATCTTGGAATATAAATTTGAGGAAGGCATTTCTCTGCTTATTACATTTTCACAATTGAAATTTTCAAACTTAAAATAACTCGAAAAATTTACTATTGACAGTGGGTGTAATGCATTTAAAGTGTAAAAATACAAAAATAAACGATTATTATTAATATTATTTTAAACTCGTTAATAATTTCTGCACAATGTAGAAAGCCATTCCATATATTTTCCTAGTTCCCATCATTCAATTCTAAAACTGTCATTATCCACTTCTTTCGGGTAAAAGAGGTTGCATTTTACTGGTATAAATGTTCCTCCTCCATTGCTTCAAGAAATTCGGCGGCCCGGTTTTCAATATAATCCCAATATTCTCCCTGATACTTTCTTTTCATGCCCTTCTCCATCCTCCCTCGCCCGAATCCCACCTTATTACTTCGCCATTTATTTTCCTGAAATAAATGTATCACTTTCCAGAGTACTTTTCTTTTGACAAATCGTGATGGAAAGATTTCGGTATCCACCTGATCTTTCCAGTGAGTGAAGCCAGCTATTGAATCCCCTATAATAAAGGTCTTAAATTTCTTTCAGATTCTGACCTATTTTAAAAAGAAAAAAGAGGTTTTCTTCCCTAAAAGAAAGTAAGAAGCAAGTGATAAAAGTAATGTTTTTATCAAATAAATAAATAGAAACTATAAAAAGTAAACTAATAAAATACTTCAAAAGTAATGAAATTCTGTTTGATAAAATAATGCTCAGATGATATCAAAATTTTTAATAGCTATAGATTTTTCATTGTCATATAAGTGATGTAATACAGGCATATATAATTAACAATTAAACAGTTAAAAAGACAGGTTAACAATGCATATTTAACATTTCGTGTTACTTTTATACTATGAATATTTTTTGCTTTAATGAACTATAGACATATGTACTGATTGTTATATATATCATATTGTATACAATGTAGTAATGAAAAAAGTCATTGTAAATTAATAAATTTTACTATTTTCATTTTAATATCTTTAAAACCTGACACGTAAGCATAACTATTACTAAACTAGACTCAGCTGCAGTAAGGTTCCATGGGAACTAAGTCTAAAGTGACCATATTTTTTCCATGATGGAGGCCATAGGGTGCGTACATTTTTCATAAAAGGAAACTAAACAATTTAAATTAAAACATACGGATATGTATTTAAAATAAACAATAGTGAAAGGTAAAAACATCCATTACGAAACAAGTGTTACGTTTAAGAAATTTTTCATTTGTTAAAAATGCTTATACTTTGATCACATAAAAGTGAAAATTAATTTTTGATATTTATTTACAACAAAATCTTTTTTTTTACATTTTGAATTTATTTTAAAAATAAACTTTTTTTAACTGCTTAAAATCATTTTAAAGTGATTTTTCGTTGAAGTCTTTAAAGTGAAACGATGAAATACGTATCTGTAAGCATATTTACATAAAAAATAAAGTAAAAATAAATAATAGCACAACGAGATCTAGTCAGAATGCTAGGTAACTTTATAAGCATATATTTGATATGAATTTATGCTAATAATAAGTGTAACGAAAGAATAATTCAAATATTAGTTCCACCAGAATACGTTAAACTAAAAACACTGTTTCTATATGGTTAATTGGTTTTCGAAACTTATTTTCACTTTTTTAATTTGGGAGAAATTGTTTGGTCTCAATTACGCAGTTATAGTAGACCAATAGGGCACCTATTCTAAAGGCAGACTTTCTGCGGCAAGGGGGTGTCCCTGAACGGAGTGGGCGAAGTACGTCTGGTGAATACACTCCTGGTAAGATCACCCAAGATGTGAAGGTCCACTCCACTTTGAGACGTAGGATCCATGTCCATTTTCTATCTTTTGGTACACCAGCCCTTCCTTTTTGACAACAGAAGCTGCCCCATTTCATCTGTCTATGCTTATGTCAAACTACAAAATTCATACATCTCAGAGTGACACATTCCATAAACCGGATTCAGTGTTGCTAAACAATGAAAGATATGCAACAACGACAACAATAATGCATTTGAAAATTATTTGCGTAATGGACAGACTTTGAAAGCTTCACGCAGTTCTTTCAAGAAGGCTCACATGACTTATCGATGTGTTGCTCTCCAACTCGATCTTTCTGATTACAGGGAGAGAAGATTCTGTTGCAGATAGCACATGAAGGCCCAGGTATAAATTAGATATCGATCATGGATGACCTCTACTGACCAACGGAAAAGAGCATTGCAGTAGAAAGCTGGTCAGACAGGTTCAAAGCTGACTTTACCCACCATCCAATTTCAACTTCCATTTTCTTATGGTAACATTATTTAATCCTTTCAATTGGTCGATGGAAGGATCTTTAATCTAACCACTCCCATCATAGTTCCGAGGCTTAAATCCCTCGGATGATTGGCGTCATCACCTTCGTTTGCAGTAAGCAGGAATGAAATTCTTGGATAGCTAAGGAAATGAATTGTGGGGCGTTCAATAAGGAATTAAAAAATTTTTTCGGAAGCTACGATGGTCACATTCAAATGTGGTCGCACATTGGTCAGTAAGCAAACCCAGTTTATACTGTAAAAATACATCGTAGAGCGATTGCAACCATTAAGTACCGCAGCCGATAATCAATAGTTATAATGCAGTGAAATTTAACGCTCCGATAACATATTCAAGAAATTATGGAGGCATACATGTTGCCACACAAACCAGGAATTTAATTTCTATAATTCTACAAATTAATGCTTGATCATAGATAGCTAGATTTTTTAGATATTATCTAAAACAAGATAAAATCACAAGTCTTGGTCGTTTCACTCATCATATTTATCTCCAATGGATCGTATATGTAACCAACTGGAAAGAGGATTTCAATACCTTGAAAGTGGGCGAGAAATCTGGGATCAACTGCAATGAGTTAGGACTAAATTGCATCGGAAGAGTATATAAAATTTATTTGTTATTTTAATTGTTCGTATGGTTTTTTTTTAATTCAGTTTTAGAGGTACCCTGATAGAGTACTAGTGTGCCCCCATTCATATGTTTTTCACTATAAAAAAGTCATTTTTTAAGGAACAGTTTTATTTATTGATATTTAATTTGTTTTCTTATGAATAAATCCAAACAGAATAATCTAAGTATAAAAAGATTCTTTAAAATATATATCTTCCCTGATTACTAAGTTTCACGTTCAATAACAATTTTCTTTATCTATATTGTAATCGATATTCAAAAACATTATTACATTTGTTATTATTCAATACTTTTATTTAGACTAAGAATATTTCACAATAATAAAAGATTTGTCACCCATAATATACTACAATAAATGTTAGGAATATATATTAAAGATACTTATGGACTATATGGCATTTACAGAGCTCCAGTAGCTTAATAGTTTCACTCCACTTCTCGTTAAGGTCAGAAAAAGGATGGTTCATTTGCCCCCCGCAAAGATTAGGAGGATGACCACAATATCCTTACTAGGTTCCTAGAGCTCCGTGGGTTGAGGACGTGTCCAAATTAATCTGTGACGTCTGAATTTCTTCCACAGATGTGGCGTGATTGGAGAGAGGAAATTGACACCTCAGGTATGATCTCGTCACCCGACCATGGTTCAAAATTACGAGACGCTTTGTGATGGGTGAATATTCTAAACATGTAAACTTTAAGATGTAGTCCAAGGCTCACCGGTACCTCTATGTATTCGTAGCAGTTACTTGTTCTACGGGTATATTTCAAAGACTTTACAACAGGTTGAAACATTCTCAAGTGTGAGATACTTAACTGCTTTGATAATTTAATTAAAAAAATCTGCATTGTCCAAATGCATTTCTGACAAATTCTAATAAAGTGATTGTAAATACCTCAACATTTGTAAAACTATTCAGGTTAACATTTAAATAATGGATGTTTTAATCTTCGATACTAAAATCTTTATAAATAATATTCAAATGAGAAATATGTTTACAAATCTAGGCATACAAATTATATGATTCCTTGGATTATTATAAGAAAATCATTTTCATAAAGTGGTATAAAATTACCAATTTATAAAAATTTTTATAAATAAAATAAATTATATAAAATAAATAAAATAGTGGTAAATAAAATCAGCATCGTAAAATTTAACATTCAAATGAGCTATTCAAGCATTTATAACATTTTTAGTTTTAATTTCTTGTTTTACAAAATGATTTGTAATAAATTTAAAATTTTGTGTATTTAAAACTTTGAATGGTTCAAATGTTGAAAATATTTAATATATTAAACAGCAACATATGCAGATTCATTTTATCATTAATCCTTTTTGTAACAAGAAAAATGTATGATTTTCAATGTCATAAATTGGTATTACAGATATTTTTTTTAAATACCTACCGTTTCTCTCAGTTTTCAAGCTAATTTTTTTAAATCAGCTAACGATATTTGTTAAACATTTTTTCAACTACCATGCTGATCAAGGATTAATTCATTCTGCTCTACAAAGAGCAAAGGTTCTCATACAGCACTCAGGGAGAAAGGCACTCCCACGTCCGAACCAGGGACCAACTGCTTCGAGGTGAGGGACTCAGCCATGGCTCAGCTTTTTTAAACATTTTAATGAATCAATTAAATGTCATTCCTAAAACTAAACAGAAATTTCACTGCTAGAGCATGATTTCAATCGAAACATTAACAGTGCCGTTGATATGAGAAATCAAGAATCATGATTAATTTTCTTAGCTACTGATAAAATGATAATAGCTTCAAAATGACTATATATTTATACTATAAAATATGTCACGAATATGCATCTAGAGCAACTGGTGATTTGTGATTCATTGTTCGCTTATCTATTCTTTTTAAGTGATCAAATGTTTATACTTCTAGGATTTTGAATGCTTTCCATTGTACTATGTTAATTGTGAAAGGAAAAAAAATCAATGTAGACGTAAGCAAGGTACGTTAGTTCTAAGATTTAAAAGAGATTTTTTAGAAATGTTGCAATTATTAATCTAGAATTCTATTCATTAATAAAATTTTTAAAAATTTAAATCATCCTTACCAATTTAAACTAACCATAACGCGGATGTTTTGTCATGCCTTTTTCATTTTTCTTTCCATTTTGCTCTATTTGCAATGGCTTGAATCAATGGTAAACGATTTCTCAAATGAATGATTTAATCTATATGTATATAAGAAATCGTTTTATTAACATAATGAACTTCGGGCACAGATGCCGCATAATCCAGCATGCCAAATCGTTATTTATTATTATGATTTTTATTTTTGTGTGACATAGAAATGTTTCTAAGAGTGCTTAATCCAAATATTCGTAACGCTATGGATTTGGCAACATTAAAATTCTGATTGTATGTTTATGTATTTACAACTTGATATTCATAATCTGATGCTGATGGTTATGAATCGCATTAATTTCACCGTTGGTGACGTTTTTGAAAAACCACGCCAAACGCTATATACTAGTATTTTACCTTCATTAATTGAATTTACTATAATTTTAGGAAAATTCGCAGAATATTATACGTTATAAATACTAAAATTGTATTTTCATATAAATAATACTAATTTACATACCAAGTATGATATTAAACTATTTACATTTTTTGTTTCGTGTATTTTAAACTTTAAATTATGTGTCGCTTTTTGTTTTAAATGATATATTTTATTAAAAAGGAGAAATACACTTACTTTAAAACAAATATGAAAAATTGTTGATGAACGAAATGCATGTTTTAAACAATTATTTTGTCTACATATTTTGTCAATAATAAAAAAATAATTCTTGCAGTATTATAAATTACAAAAAATAAATTTAAAAGAACAATTTCGAAAACATAGAACAAAGTATAAAGAATAATTATATAAAATATTCAATGTACTAAAATGAAAAAATCTTTGAAAATGAAGAAAGAAATTACTATGACTGATAAAATTATCTCAATACGTATAAAAATAACAATAAAATCTGAACACATTTTATAAGACCTAACTTCTACTTTAAAAAATAAGTTAAAAGTTCCTTAAGTTTGTCTGAATATTTTCCACGTACTTCGTATGAATGTAATTTTAATATTTAAATAGACTTTTTTTAAAAAACAATTGCAGTAAAATGAAATCTATCGAAAGTGATAGAGAAGAAGTTGTAAAAGGATCATTTTCAACTTGCAGTTGAGAAATTGATATATGACAGATTTTCTTGGAAGTCGATACATATGGTAAATACATTTTGAAAATTTCTTTTCAGATTTTTTAAAGTTATATTTACTTGTTTATTTCCGAAATACATACATATTTCGGAAATAGTTTTTGTTGTTTAAATAAATCGATTTTCTATCCTTATGTATGAAAAAGAATACTGTGATTGAAAAGTGATTCTTCACATAAACATAAATAAAATTTTTACTAAATTCTTTCTTAAAAGTGGTTATGAAAGTGTAATTGAGTCATCTATAAAATATCTTATATGGATATATTTATGTAACGATAATGACAAAAATTATATTTATTACTTTAATGTACTTACCTTTACTTAACTTTATTTATTAATTTCTTTAGTTGTACAGTTGAATTCCAACAATATGAATCAATTGGGACCAAACCATATTCAGGTAATCAATTGATGTTTTTCGAAAAACAAGATTTATTTTTTTCGAAACAAAGGATTAATGTGTAATTATTAGGAGTGGATACTTTTCTTGGAATTAAATTCAAATTAACTAAGCAACGGAAGTCATTTGAGAATCACCAATGCATTTTCACTATGTTAAATGTTTTTCAAAGAAGTTAATGAGATTCTGTATAGATAATCAATGGGAAATATTAAAATGTGAGGTATGTCATGACTTTTTAAATGATTCACTGAGTTGTGAATGTGAATTGTGCGGGAGAGTCAGATTTCGCATTGTTTAAAAATCATAATTTTTTCTGCGTTTAATGCAATATCATTGAATTAAAATTTTTCGTAAAGTAGTAAATTCCTATTTTTTATTCAAATAAATAAACTTTTTGAACGATAAACATCATCAGTTGATATCATTTAAAATGAAGCACATAATTTTGCTTAACTTACTCATTTGTTGTCGGATTATTATTTAAAAATATATTTAGTTTTATTATTTGATTATAACAATTAAACTTTATTTAAACTCTCCCCATAAATCTATTCTGAAGAAATTAAAATTTGACAGTTGTTTCTCTCAAAATAATTTATCAAAGAATCAAAACATTTTTAAATGATATTACAATAAAAATCAAAAAAAATTTTTTTTATCATTAAAAATGTAAGAGTTTGGCGACATTTTTTGAACTGCCCAATCATTTTAAAACAAAAGGATTATACATCTGCAGTATTCGTTTAAAAATTTATTTAATAAGAACGGCACCTCCAATTTACAAACATCAATGCATTAGCATTCTAATTGAAATAAACAGTCAAATAATTTAGGTTTATAAAAGGTCTAAAATCTGAAAACCGTTTACTTTGTAGTTAGATTCTAATTTTTTTATTGTTTATTGTTACTCATTATAAAATAAGTTTGTAAGCCTCTTGCTTGCGCAGGTCGTATAAATATGCCTTTCCGAAGTATATTTCCGTTGCTATGAATAAACCATGGCTTTGGATGTCCTTGACATTACTTACGCTAGATTCAAAGAAGAATTTTGAGATCATTTTTTCCTACAGACCGCATAACCTCCTGTGGGAAAACTGGAGGCACTGCTGATCAAATCCCGTTTTTCCTCTGCAGTTAAAAGGAGATTGCGGTGTTCCGGGAAAAACGTCTTTGCAGCCGGAATGTAATGAGTTCGATTTGAATCCATCCGAAGATTCACCGTCCTTACTATCCTCAAAGAAATAATACCTCTGGTGGTGGCATCTAGAAATCCTCTTGGTCATCACCTTTAAGTTACGAGGACCTGTCCACTTTCGGATAGAATGCCCACTGAATGCCACTCTGTAATAATTGCTACTATCTTCGCATGCATTGTTGGAATTGGTGTTAGTGTTTTTCCTGATTTCTGTTTTAGATATCATGGTAATCCGATATTATTTTGTTACTCTACAGTCATTTTTTATGCGCGAACGCTAATCTAACCAGGACCATTTGATCTGCAATAATTTAATGTGGATGTCGAACATCTGTAAGAATCCATGAAGTGTGATAGTCGAGATACTGAGTTATTTTTTAAGTAATAAGCTGTCAACTTTTCGGGAAAATTGAATACATTATAAATTTAAAAGGTGTAGTTAAAAGTAGCTCGTTTGGCAGCCGAATGGTTAGAGTTTTGTTTTTCTAACCAAATGTTCATGGGTTCGATTTCCACTACTGCTTTGGATGTTTGTATTTAACTCGAAATTTATTTTCAAATGTAGGTTTGTATTTAATTAGATCTGATATGCAAAAAATTAATATTTAGCACGACCACCAAGTGAATTGAAAAATATTTCATCTTGGATTTCGTAATAACATGGTAATTATTAGCTCTTAGGATACATACCTAAAACAAAACATGTGTTATCAATTGAAGCTCATCCTACATATTATGTAAAATCGAGCAAAGTTATGATATGTTAAATGAAGAACTAAAATAAGGAAATCGCGTGTAAAAATACTTAAATATAAATTTAAAACAGAGTAAAATATCTCGACAGTTAGAAGTTTATAAAATATTTTCATTAGATTGAGTAGATTGCTCGCGTTCAACTAAATCATTAAGCAGTCAAATCTTCAAAAATTATTTGTGAAAAAAACAGCAATATTGAAAGTTATATAAATTGAATTGTATAAATTTAATTGAATTATATAAATGTGAAATTTAAAGCAAAGCTTATGATGCTAGAAATATTTTGCAACTTAACGACACATATATCTTTAGTGTATTAGAAAATACACGAATATGTTTCTAGGAAAATATTTTTCTTTAATTTTTAATTTCATTTTGTGTATCTGTGTTTCTTTTATTGTTCAAAATTCTTCCTTCAAAGTATATATATATATATATATATATATATATATATATATATATATACCTTTAAAGTATTTATTAGGTAATGATTAGTAATTTCCTTTTTTTATATCTTAATCCGAGCTGTCTATTTTAGTTAATGGGAATTCAAATAAATTCGGACATTTTACAGAGAATCTGTTAATTAAGCAATGCACATGACTGTCATTATTTACAGTTTTCACAATTAATGATTGACAAATATGAATAAATAATTCACTTGTTCTTCAATACGAAACTCGTTATTGCGATTTGAAAATGTATAGCAAATTAAAAGCCAACTCAAATTTCAAACAATGATTGGTAACTTATTTGTAAAGATTCCATGAAATCAATCTCGGGAACTGTATTTGCGAATGTTGGATTGGAAGGGTGAGTGATGGACCGAAAATGTTTCAGATGTCAAAATAATGGCTGACACGCATTCCTATTCCATTAAATCTGATACTTGAGCCCATTATCGAAGCATCTTGTCTTCTGTCTTTCTCATGCGCCAGCATTCTGTGTGCCGTAAATCAAGTGGAGAAAGAAATGAATCTTATCAGTAAGGATAAATATGTGTGTGAAGGGATTGTTTTCCGTGACATTGATTTGTATCTGGGCGCGGAGGAAAATTTCATTTAAAATGTAAAAAATTAGAGTTATGGATAAATGTTTTTAATCTCTTGAAGGCGCTTCTTTTTTAGATGGCACAGTTACGTGTTTATGATTAGTTTCATAAGCTTCCTGCTTTATTTTATTGCCTGATATCGTTAAGAGTCATTTGATTGTCTTTAACTAAATTTTAGATAAAATATCTAAGGTACTAAAATTTTAGATAAAATATATTGTATATAATAAAAATTTTAAATAAAATATTTTAAATTAAAAATATTCTTTTTTCTTTTTTGTTTTGGATAAAAATATTTTATTTAAACTATTTAATTTAATGTTTAATTTACAATTATCAAAAGTGCAGAAATAATATTTTTCTCATCTAATTGCAATAAGCCATTGGTAGTGTTTCACTTACAAGAGAAATTTTCATATTATTAATCTCATAAAAACATAAAATTTATTAGTTTATAAAAATCGTTTCTTAATAAGAAATAAAATATATCTGAAACTAATAATTTAAATCACCCTCATTACCAGAACGATTTGCATTTCATTATTTTTAATCTATAGATATTATTGCCTGAAAATTTCCAAAATTCCGTCGAAAAGTTTGTTCTCACTCCCTCACAGGAGAACTGAGCAATTTATCTGAAATGTTTTCTTTTTTGAGAGTAGTTGATGTTGCCCTTTGTTTATCTTTCGTCGTTTCAACTTATCTTTCGAAGTTCTTCATCTTTCCGAAGTGAACGGAATTTTTGCAACTATAATTCCTTTTTTTTTTTTTTTTTTTTTTGAGATTTCTGGTTTTCCTTAAATCGCGTATTTATGGAATGAATGTGGTAGAAGCGTCTTTAGAAATTGAATTGTGAATTTTTTAGAACCAATTTCCAGTAGACTTGAATGAGAATTTATAGCATTATAAAATTTTGTTTTCTTCAAACAATTCTCAGAAATGACTTTATTCTTTTATAGTGCTTGCGTTTATGAATATTATATATTCTTTCCAAATCCCTTTTTCAGACGACTTTCATATAGAGTTTTATGAATTTCACTTATAAAGGAAAATCATAATAAATCAATCATAACATAAGTGTTACGATTCTTAAATACAACACTGAATATAATAGTTTCAAGATTAGGATAGTATTTAACTGCATTCTTCTTGTTGGTTCAGATACATTTATATAAAAGTATCGCGTATATCAATGGAAGTACAATTAGTTCGTATAATTATCGATATATTTCAGGTCACTGAAATAATTTTGAAATTGAAAAATGTATCGAATTCTGAAACTTCTGGCATATAAAATCACTGATATTTCCAAATATGCTTTTATTTAATATGCATACGTTATGTGAATAGATATTAAGTATTTAAAAAATCTCTTGGAATAAATGTTTAATAGATCTCAATACATTAAATTTTTTAACAATTAAGTATTTAAAAAATCCGGTACAAACCGTATGTATTAGGTTACACGGTGTAATTCATATGCTAAACATAGTCATTGAGCTCTCGAAATTTTAACTTTTGTATTTTAAAATAATATAATGTGTGTTTTTATAAAAAAAATAATAATATGTATTGGCTTTTAATAATTCTTTCCTATAAATCTGTCAGTGTTAAATAGTTCCATTGTATTGTGTACAAAATAGTTAGAAAAAATTTATTAGGTTTCCAATGACAATTTTCTTTAAGCATTCTTCATGTCAACTCCCTCCCGGAAGCTTAGCGCGAGACAAAGATTCAGTTATCCTAAAGTTAAGCATTACTGTTGCAATATAATTATAAATATCAGTTAATAAGAAACTGGAAGCTATTATAAACTATAATCATTTATAGCTGAGTGTATATTTACAGTAAATCCATTATTAAATACCAAAATTTGCATTTGTTCAGTGAATTAATATATTAAATATGAAAAACCTAAGTTTATTCATTGTGCAACAGCACTAAAATATTTTAATTTGCTATGGAAACGTCTGTAGTTTTAGATTCAAGATCCTCCGCAAATAAAATGAATAAAGTGAAAAGCAGTACAAAACCTGTGTTTTGAATTTCGTTTAGGTCACATTTCCTCATTTAATAGACTATAATTATGTAAACAAAGAGTATTTAAACTTGCAAATAGGGAAATTAAAATTCAGCACTTTATAAAGAAAAGAAATTTGCTTGTATAGAGAAAATTTATAATATCCAATGTATCACAACACATATGCGGCAAACACATCGCTGATAAATTTGCTTAACCCTTTGACCACATTTGACGTATCAATTTAATAGCATTAATTTGACCAAAGTCGCACATGGAGACAATATTTAACATGTTCATTCTTGTTTATTTCAAAGTAACAATGATAGTGGTGATGGTAGAGAGATAAAACCAAGATGCAAAAGACGTACAAGATACTTATCAAGCAGTGATAGTGAATCTTCTCCTGAGAAATTAGATCCATGGATTTGGGAAGAAAAAGACAATGTACCTAATGTAAAACGGTTTCGTGAAGTGCCTGGAATAAATCCTTTGTGTCTGCGAAGGCTAATCCTAAACCTTTGGATCTTTTGAATGAAGTCCTAAATGAAGATTTTTGGAGTAGCATAGTGGGAGAGACAAATAGATATGCCAAGTGATAGAAAAAAGTTTTGGAAAAAAAGAGAAACAAAAGATGGGAGCCGATAAATTCTAATAATTGCATAAAATATGCTGTTCTTTCAAATTACTCTACCCCAAAAAATAAAATGTGCTCCAAATGTAAAAAATTATTCGAATAAATGTGCATCCAAAGGGTTAAAAGAGCAGTCGGAAAGAAAAGATGCCGCTGGCTTACTGTCAAGAGGTACACTCCAATGAAAGATCTAAACACGATATAAAATAACGCATTCCACCTACGCACTACTGGTTTATAAGAACTTCCCCAAGCACTCCATACGAAATCAAATATAACAGCAACTCCCCGACTATTCTGGTTGGACAAACAAGTGACCACCTGAAGTGACTTCCCTTTGGTAGTGGCAAAAAAATCCACCCAACTCTTGAAATAATGCCGTGACTACCCAGCTTCATCGGATCACTTTCTGGGTTGCATCGGCTTTCCTAAGGAAACAAACGAAGAGAAGACGCAGTAGATATCCTAATAACGAAGATCATTGAAAGGCCGTGATGTGTTTGGCTTTTTGAAGAACTTTCATAAATAATATGCCATAGTTAAAGAGTCTTTATCGTAAGAGCAAAAATTTGAAATAGCCTATATATCTGACCTATAAGATTACAGTAATGCAAGATAGATTGCAAATTGTTCAGTAGTTGATAGAAGCAAACCCGATGCTTACCAAAGAGTGAGTTTTATCATTAAGTCCCTGTGAATTCCTGTACATAATAAGGATTATGGAAAGCTAAACGAAGAAGATTTTTTGAAATGTATAGACACCACGTCAATAGGTAAAATTTTCAAGCACTCCCTGGGATAGAAAAACTTGCGAAAAGCTGTTATGCAACATTCATCTCTCGTTACTCAACCACGATTAGGATCGAAATCATCACTTTTATTCCTGCAAAACGCAATCCTCATATCATTATAGAATGTTTTATGATCAATAGCCCACTGGAGCTGATCTTAAGGTATATATATATATATATATATATATATATATATATATATATATATATATATATATATATATATATATATATATATATATATATATATATATATATATATATATATATATATATATATATATATATATATATATGCAAAAATTAAATTTAAAATGCCAAACACTTTTGATAAGGTTTCGTAAGATACAGTCGGTTAGGTATTTGAGCGAGTGTAAATAACCTTAATGGGCTCTCTGGGTATGTATGCAGGTAAGTCAAATGTTCATACATTTTACCTGTTCTTGAACTGATTGTATTTTTGGTATTAAATAGGATTTATGCTGCAAATTGTACATTATCGATAAAATTGGTAAACTATCGCTCCAAATTGATTTCAAACGTATATTTAATATGAAATGAGAATTAATTGAGGGAATAAATTAATATTTAGCACACTTTACAATGTGCTAAAAGTCTTTTTGACAAATGATAACAAATTATTTTAAATTATGGTTATTCATAACAACATACATGTGGACTATTAAAAAAACCTACTGTTTGTATATTTTACCCAATTATCTCTCCAACTGCTCATTAAATTCACAAAACTTTAATATGATCAATTTGATTTCTTTGAGTTAACATATTGAAAGATTACGTATAGTAAACTATATTTCTAAGTACATTTTAAAATTGTAATACTATTATTAAAACCCAAATAAAAATATTTTTCAATATTATAATAAGGAGAAAAATAAATATTTTTTAAGATTTTTTATATTATTACACTACATTTAATGCACTATGCAGTTAATATAAAATAAAGAAATAATGATACGAAATTTTGAATTGAAGATAAGTTATATTTGTATGTGAAATGTATTTTTTAGCTCATTTTTCTTCATTTGATTTTTGAATTTAGAATTCTTATTTCTTGAAAGTAGAACAGTTAAGGAAATTACTAGTTTTAACTAATAATACGTTAAAAAATTATTCAAACTTTAAAGAAAAACTGTAAATCAAAGTAATATAAATTCTCCGTGCATGCACTAACTTTAACTTACACTTCAGCTTCGCAGTTACAACTTTTAGTAAATATTTTTTTTAACAATAAGTAAATAATTGGAAACACTTTATTTAGAAGTTCAACTGAATTTCTTTTTGTTCAATGAATACACATCGGAGGAAATCGTGTCCTGAATTTTATCCTTGTTAATGTTTGTGTTTGGAGCAAATTATTAGTTTTTGGCCAACATCTTTTGAAGACTTGATACTAAGCAAACTGATTTTAGAATCCTAATCTGAGATTCAAGAAGTTACTTTATGTACTTCTTCTCAATGTATTTTAAAATTAACTTTGAATCATCTCAAAACTTCCATTACAAGTGATTTCTTAAGAGGAATTTTTTAAAGAAGTGTTTTAAGGAAATATAATTTAGGGAAAACTAGGAATAAAAAAGTTTAAATGTTAATGTAGCTTTGAATTATAAATAATTTAATATGCATTTTTTAAACATTTTTAACATCAACAAAACGTGCTAAAATACCTCCTGTTGGCATTTTACCGTGCTAAAATATTTATATTGAGGAAAAAATATTTTTTAAATAAAAGAAAGTAAACATTTTTATTTTTATTTTTGCAGTTTAATTAATTAAATGCATTATTTACTTAGTTCATAAGATTTCCATTTTTTTCTATCGGTTAAATAGTGTAAATTAATCCAGTGTTATAATGTTTTAATCATTAAAGTAGAAATAGTTTTTTTTATATTATTAATTTAATAATACCTGTGCTTAATATAAATCACACAAAATGATAGTGTGAGGAAATATTTAATGATATGAAGATCCCACATTTATTCTTTCTCTCTCTCTCAAAAGGATTAAATTTGTCTTATGTAAACTGATAATTTTTTTTGCTTATAGCTTTTTGATGCACACATATTGGCAAATCAATCTACACAAATATGATCTTACTGTTACTCAATCAAATCGATAACGGAGTAGTATATTGATACGGTATTCTCTTTTAAGGGTTTTCATTTTAGCTGTTCCAAATTATAATATTAATTAAATTTGAAATAATTTTGTTTACTTTTTTTTTACTTTTATTCATGTAATTGATGCATGTGCTACATCACAGTCACCAGAGAAAACAATGGCTCCAAATAACGTGATTTTTGATCAATAACAATAAAAAACTGTATATTTAATATGTTTGTAAAATGTAATAACGTTTGTAGAGTATATTGTCGTTAATTTTCCATAAATAGCTTTTGTGTTGTCAAAATATTGAATACAAAGCATTAAGTCCTTTTACGCAAATTTTGCCAGGATTATTTTAATCGGATGCTCTCAATCCTTAATTTAAACAGTTTTTAAAGTTAACTTTTGATTTTAATTCTCATTCATTATGCTCTTCTGTGCAATATGAAATGATTTGGTACCAGTTTGGGGAAATTTTACGAAATTTCATTGTTAAAGGAATTTTTCACTTGTACAGTACTGTTATTTAATTGGTAAATGAAACAGAAGATAGAACACTTTCCTATTTTCCACAATTAATTTCTAACAGCAGAACTATTTTCACTCAAACCTTCCTCACATCATAATCAAAAGCTAATCATGTATGCTTCACTCTACAAGACTGTAATTGGCATTTATATGAAAAGTAAATAACGTACACGAAAGATGCGAACAATTATTAAAACGTCAAAGAATGATCTCATGATTTAATATCCCACCGAAGTTAAGACTTAAATAAACCCTTTGAGCAAGACATTTCTGAGCCCTTTAAGACAGCTCTTATTTCCTTTACTTATTAAATGGATGCCGAGGCTGAGCGATGCGGAAGAGGAAAATGTTGCGACTAAGAAGAGCTTCTGTAACCGCAAGGACCAAAAGATTCCAAAGGGCCTCTTGGAAGTTGACGCCTTTGATGATAAAAGTGGCCTCTCCTCCAAAATATAAAGATAAGTATTTCAAACATCCAACAAAATCTGATACTTTACTTTAATAAATATTTTCAAGTAGAAAATGCAGAATTAACAACATGTTTTAGAAGATTTCATAAAACGCATCTATTATTTTACTTTCATGAAAGAAACTATTTCATTCAGGAAGTCGGAATCAAGTTTATACAAAATCATTTTGTCGAAGAAACAAAATAGTAACTGTTAGATTTAATTTTTCAAAATTTTCCATTCATTATAAGAAATGAATTCAATTTATTAATTTATTCACTCTTACCTTAGGAAAATGTATTAAATTTAAAATATTTTATTCATACAACTAGTAAATTTGATTATGAAAATTTTATTATACGTATCTAACAAAAATTATCTCACAATATAGTAATATTTATTTTGTTTTTTCAAATCAATTTCAATAGGGGATATATTTGCAAAGACAAATTTAATTTTTCATTCGAATTACTTATTTCCAAGTGCATTCTTCCTAAACAAATACGTCACTGGCTAATATTTTCACAACATTTTTCCTTTATTTATTCTGTTCAAGATACGGATTTTGAATCATTTTAAAAAAAAGGAAGGCCTGAATATCCTAATTACCTTCAGGGGGAAAATATTAGATTTCCAATTCTATTTTAATTTTACATTCGATATTTGATGCTTTCGTATGAATCAGTATCAATATCTGAAAATGTTCTTTCTGTAGCATTTATCTTAAGTTATTTTAATTTTTATTCAATATACTCTTTAAATATGGTTAGTGTACTCGATACTTTTACATTGCTGTTTTCGATACACTGTAGTTTTCTTTAAGACTTTATAGAATTCTTCATTGCTATTATATATATATATATATATATATATATATATATATATATATATATATATATATATATATATATATATATATATATATATATATATATATATATATATATATATATATATATATATATATATATATGTATATATATATATGTATATATATATATATATATATATATATATATATATATATATATATATATATATATATATATATATATATATATATATGTATATATATATATATATATATATATATATATATATATATATATATATATATATATATATATATATATATATATGTATATATATATATATATATATATATATATATATATATATATATATATATATATATATATATATATATATATATATATATATATATATATATAACCGGTGGCTTAGTGATAGCGTTTCACGCTCCCAAATCAGAGGTCCGAGGTTCGAATCCGGGCAGGGTAAGGTTGAATCAGCCTTTCATTCCTTTAGTGGGTCGATAAACTGAGTACCAAGCATCCTTGGAAACTAAACACTGGGGGTTTCGCGTTAGGCTGACCACCTAATCGGGACATATGCTTCGCACCCCAGGAACGAAAACAGAGATGGGCACTGTAGGCCTTGGCTCACATGGACTGTCGTACCACGGAGTGTATATATATATATATATATATATATATATATATATATATATATATATATATATATATATATATATATATATATATATATATATATATATATATATATATATATAACTAAAGTTTAAAAATTTATGAATAAAGGATGTATTTTATGATATTTCTCACCCTTACTATCGGTTTGTTATTTCTTCTCTCCACAAAAATCTCAGAAACTGTTTATACTTAGAATTTCAGTGCTATTTATTAGATATGTGTTTTTAACAATTGCGAAAGAAATATCAGTAAAATTGTGTGTTTAACGTCTGAAGAAAAACAGAGAACTGCAGGACTCCAAGTTGCAAGGGAAATTAGTTTTGAAAGCAGAATTCATAATTCGTTCGTGCTTTTAGTTAACTAATGGAAGTCGTGGTTTCCTGATCGGTTAGTGAATCATTTTCATTATCTAAAGTTTATGAGTTGAATTCCGATTTAACTGAAGAGGAAGTGGGAATGTCTTGCTTGGTTCCTGCTACTAACTTTTAAGATTAAGTTTCATCCACCTAACTGGTAGCGTATAACTCAGTGCTAGGTACCAGAAAACATGCTACTGCAACAAAAGCTGTTACAAAATATTACACCCGACGCAAGTACAGTCACTTTAGCAGTAGCAAAAGTAATTTTTAATTTTGACCTAAGTACTTTAAGTTCTCAATTAAAAAACAAGTTGTGACCAACGACAGCAGGAAAAAAACTTTTGTTTTTACTTTCGCGTCTGAAAAGGCTTATCTGTTTTGTTGTTGTTGTTTCTAATCCCAGATGATGTAGCTAAGCTACACCATCTCCATAAAACCAAAAATGCCCAGAAGGCCTAAAAATAAAATAGGATCCCTTAAAATCGCAAAAACTGTCAATTTTAGACAAATAAGAAAATGATCGGGAGAAGCTTGAGCAGCCAAAGACACTCTGAGAAGATCCTCTCGCCCTGGTGAAAGGTAACTCTTTAACAAAGAATAATACAAATCCCAAGTCCTGTTCGCTGCCTCATCGTGGCTGTTCAGGAGTTATTGCTCCTGGTAGGCGTGAAGGCCATTCCATTACGTCCATCTAGAGTGAGCAGGCATTCGGGGCTAAGTCAGTCATTGGTGCCCCAGGTCCTCTTACCAACTGAATCTGCTCCCTTCCATTTACCATGAAACCAAGTCTAAAAATGCTCATCTGCAATTATTGATTAAAAATCATGAGGTACTCTTTAACAAAGAATAATACAAATTGTTTTTTTAAATTACACTATAGTAGCAAAATAAAATATCTAAATAGAAAATTCATCACTTACATAAATCCTTCAACGCATACGATCTAAATAGAGTTATTTGTAGCATAATTTAATAGTTATGTAGTTAAATGCTTTCTGATGGATGAGACTAGACAAGAAATATTCATCTATTTTTATATGAATCGATTTATCGATAGAACGTAAATTTTATTGAATACCAAAAAGTATTAAGTTCAAATCATGTGTTTCTCAAATATATCTTAATTTTTAGAATTTACGAAACCTAATAAAATAATTTAGTAATGCAAGGTAAGCAAGTAGAATATAAGTAATATTAAAGTAACTTAAACATTTGCGTAAGTAGAATTTTGCAAACGAAGTAACTTGAATAAAGAAAAAAAGAAATTGCGTTGAGAGAGATTAATTACAAAAGTAGATGTAGGAGTTTATGAATTATGATTAATTAGAATTTATGAAGCCTAACTGCATAATAAATTATTTACGATTTTTTACGTTTCTCAGCTATATATCAGCTGCTCTCACAAACGTGTTCAATGGCATTTCACTTCATGATATGACGTCAAATTACTTACATTTTCTTACCAAAATCGTAATTTTTGAAAATTTTCATGTTTGTAAGCAGATAAACTTCTTGAAATAAAAAATATTGAATGTGTTTTATTTATAAAGAAAGATATTTTATTTTAGTTTGGTAGCTTCTACTTTTTTGAACATATATATTTAACCCAACTAGGAATAACCATAATAATTATATTCATTTCATCCATTTAGGAATCAACGGTAACATGTTTTTTTTTCTCATTTTCAAAAATATATTTCCATAAATCAGGAATCCCTTTTGAAACGATTTCAATTTTAAAAATTGATTGAAACTAAAAATATCATCGATTCAAAATGAAATATTTTTCTTAAGAAACATGTACTTCTACTGCAGTATATGTTTTCTATATCTCTGAAAAGGTACTTTACCTAAATGTATGACATCGAATGCTTCAGTATGATTAAAAGTATAGAAATTTCTATTTCCTTTAATATAAACTTTCATGGTCAAAGACACAATGTTCAGTGATATATTACTTTAGAGAGAAATGTATTACACAATAGTAAATCACTCAATATTGTATTTTGGCAGTTTAATATATTTTGACGACAAATCCGACTTACTGATAGATTTCCACTCACCAAAGTTTTACGTTCCCAAATCCCATATAACATCAAACTCCCATGATTCTTAGAGTCATGCTCACAGGTTTTCATTTTTAACGCTGCGAGAATTATTGATGTGGAAAAAGGCGAATCACCCGATAAAAGAATTTATTTCAGCCGCACATGGCCTCCATGATAATTTATAGGCAATTACATTTGAGGAAGCCACTTAAATTGCTGGAACAACGCATTGAAGATTGTAAAAGTTTTTATAATTTTTTTCAGGAGAGATTACTCTTTCCTTGAAAATAAGTATTAATTTCACTAATTTTGTTTTATTTACTCCAATGTTAAGCATTTATCTAATGCATTGAAGAAAAATAGCTTACTGCGCAGTTAGAAACAAAAGCGATAATACGAGATGCATATATCATCATAAAAATCAGTGAAAATTAAAATAAATGGCATTTTATAATATTGCTTCTTGAATAATTAATATTAATTATGTCTCTGATAAATTTCTTAGTTTTTTATTATTACTATTATTAAAAGTATAAATATTAGCATTATGAAGTTTTTTTAGTATTTTTATGAAGGTATAATTTTAAAAGTGTTGTAATTATTGCTTTTATGCACATAAAATCAGTGCATACTAAATTAATATATTTTAATGTATTTTATATGATTCATTATAAATCTTATATTTTCCTAAGCTCTTATAAATGTAAAGATAAAAAATAATAGGAAAAATAACTATAAAGTCTGTATTATTTTTATTTTATGAATACATTAAAATGTCCCTTGAAAAATATTTGCATTAAATCATTCAATGTATAAATTTATTTATTAGTTTCGATTACACAAGTTTCAGAATTTAAAGCAGCATGTCCTTTGACATTTAACCGAACAAATCACTTAAGACATTTTAACATTGACTGCATATTTCATTCTGGTGCTTCTATCAGGAATAAAGAGAATATCATCTCAATTTAAAAAAATAATAGTTGCCACCATCTCCCAATCATTTGATCATATAAAAATATTTATGTAAAAATACGCCCGCCGATGACTGAGAAAGTGTTCCTGACTCTATTGGTCTCGGGTTCCAATCCCAGTCATTGAGGTTCCCTTTTCTTTCTGTGTATTTCCATGTCTGAAATGGTGAATGAATGTCACCTTGTTGGGTGGTGAAAGGATACTCATCTAGTGTTCACCGTTTGGAAGGAAATATTACAAAAAAATGCCTTTCATATTAAATTATGTTTATATTTTAATATGTACGATTTCATTTCCGATTTTCTGCTTTGTATGTATTACATTGAATGTAATACGAAAAAGCTAACACATTTTCAAATTAGGTAATTTTACAGTTATTTTTGCTTTTGGGCTCATGTATTCGCCAATTTTAAAGGAGATTAATTTATAAATTTAATCACCTTTACGAAGATTCTAATATCCAAAGTGGTATGAGTGGAATACTCATAACATTTGGTATGACTCATACCGCAAGGTATGAGTTGCTGTCTTGTGCCAGCTAGGCTGGCATTATGGGGTGCACTGCTCCACTTTTCCAACTGAACCGTAATTTGGTGAGGATTCCGACTCCCACAGCACACACATGCCATAGGAACCCGATTATAGTGTAGACAACCAATCCCAACCCCTTCCTTCAAGGAAAGGACAAAGGCAGGATTGATAGAGAGAGAAAGTACATCCATGCCTGAACGGGGATTCGAACCTAGGACCTCCCTATCTGCAGTCATGCACTCTGACCACTAAACAGGGTGAGCGGCTATGTTGTCACTAAATTTTGCATATTAAGATTCATTTAGTGAAATTTGAAATGAAATAAAATACTATTGACTTGTTTCAAACAAAAGCAAAATGTGTCAAAAATAATTTATCCATCATGCAAGATTAAAAGTCATGAAGTTTTATTGAAAATATTATTTTATTTTTAAATAATTTTTCTCTTTAGAGTATTTCTTGGATAATTATTAATATTTACATAGTAACTCATAGAATAAGCTTGATATTATTTTAAATTATTATGCTTTTATTATTTGTTTTATATTTGTAATAATATTTCTAAATTTTTAAAACGTAATTTTCAAAACATAAGTTGCTGATAATTTTATAGTATCATAATAAGTAGAAATAAAGAGGTTATACAATAATTTTTCTAATATTTTTAATTTTTTAATTTCTTTAAGAAATTACTATATTTTTTTTTAAATATAATCAACAATATTAGATGTTATATAATAATAACTAAAAACCAATTTGTTGAATACATTTTATATTATTTAATTTAGAAAAAGTATGATATTTTACAAAATTTTATTCAATTATTTGATAATATTGTAGATTATAATTTCTATAGAAATACACACACCTATTTTCCTAACATTAGATGATGATGAAGTAGTAAACACAGATTCATGTTTTAAAATTGAATATTTTGCTAAAAAATATAAAACCATTTCATGCATGAAAAATAACCTATGTTTTAAAACACAGTTTATGTAATAAATTTTAAAATTATGAATAACTTTTAATAATTAATGACAATCATTTTAATACTGTTGCTTAACAATAAGTCTAAGCTTAAAAGCATTTTATATGCAAATAAAAACCTTTAAATATAGTTTATTTAATAATATCATTTAATATTTATTTTTTGTAAGTTTGTGAAAAATATAGTATTTTTAAGGACTAACGATTATCATTATTATTACCATTCATCGTGAATAAAATGAATAAATTGCAATATATTTCCCGATCTTTAAGTTGCTATTGAAATAGTAAACACTATTTTACGATTTCCATAGTAAAATATATGATTTTATTCAGAAAAAAGAAATTCTTGCAAGAAAATAAAACCATTTATTATAAAATTAAAATAAAGTCGTCACGGAAACAAAACGTGCTTATGAAATAATGTTTGAAACTCTGGAAACGCCAGTCGAATTTAAATCCATCCATAAAAGAAAAAAGAGAAAAGAGCAATGGCACATTTGAAACCACTTTACACTTTAAAGAAAGTTACAAAGTGCTATTTGGTAATAATCAACTCAATTGTTATTTCATTTTGAATCATTTTTTAAAAAGAAACAAAAATTCCAATTCTTCTGGCTTAAAAGTATTATGCGAAATAAATGACATTGTTTCACGTGGGTCAAATGCGGGTAATTGCGTAAATCTTTCCAGTAAATTATGCAAATTAGTCAACATGTTTTCGGCTCTAAGAGCAATAACTGCGCACGCATCGCGAACATCTTAATATAGTGTGAAGATAAAAATTTCACGTAATAACTGCTGGCAGCTTTATAAGTCAGATGGAGATTAAGTTTTAAATCCCTGGTGGGTACAGTTACGTGATAGCAAAAATTGCAATGTATATTTAGATAATTGGCTTACAAAGTGATCTTATCTTTAAAGTGACTGAGTTTTGATTGCTAATTAGAATGTCCTAAATAGACTTTGATAAGAAACTGTGATTTTGATACACCATAAGTAATGGATTATAATCAAGGAAAAGAATAACCTTATGGTAAAATTAAATTAAACATTTCTTAAAACTTTTTGAAGCACTTAAAAGTAATATATATATATATATATATATATATATATATATATATATATATATATATATATATATATATATATATATATATATATATATATATATATATATATATATATATATATATATATATATATATATATATATATATATATATATATATATATATATATATATATATATATATATATATATATATATATATATATATATATATATATATATATATATATATATATATATATATATATATATATATATATATATATATATATATATATATATATATATATATATATATATATATATATATATATATATATATATATATATATATATATATATATATATATATATATATATATATATATATATATATATATATATATATATATATATATATATACATATACATATATATATATATATATATATATACATATATATATATATATATATATATATATATATACATATACATATACATATACATATATATATATACATATATATATATATATATATATACATATACATATATATATATATATATACATATACATATATATATATATATATATATATACATATACATATACATATATATATATATATATATATATACATATATATATATATACATATACATATACATATATATATATACATATACATATATATATATATATATATATATATATATATATACATATATATATATATATATATATATATATATATATATATATATATATATATATATATACATATACATATATATATATACATATACATATATATATATATATATATATATATATATATATATATATATATATATATATATATATATATATATATATATATATATATATATATATATATATATATATATATATATTAGATTCCTTTCGAATGGTAAAATAAAGCACACAGATTTTTCTAATATTTTATTAAGCAAATGGTAGAATCTATCTATCATTGGCTAGAACTTCATTGTTATTCGAAGTATTTTGTACTGCTTCTCATTGAATGGGGCTAATGTAGAGGACGTTGTTGTTCAAAGAATAAAAAAGATCCCAAGAATTCATGAATTCCTGCACTTTGTTTTAGTGTATGTATAAAATGAGAAAATATTCGTAAAATGAGCTCATAAAAAGTACTTTTCAAGACTTAGTAAGCTAAGTTGTTGGGAATACTAATCAAGACTTACTTAGTAAGCTTAGTCTTTGAAAGCAGTTTTCATATATATTATAAATAAAAAGTACTTTCTTTTTGAGAAAAACATTTATTTTCAATATTTAATTATTATTTTTTTTAATTTTTTCTTTCTCATTTAATTGAAGATGTAAAGAGAAATTCATTTCTATAATGTGTTTATTCCTTACAAAATTGGTTAAATAATTGTTTATATATTGTCCTACATAAGAAGGACACTTGTTTAGATAAGAGATTCGTTTTTTCCAATATGCAGAAATTTCATTTTAACTATTAGGACTTAAAAGAGTTTTTATCTTTATATTTACTCAGTCATTTTTGTAATGAGCTAAATGAAAAATATAAGATTAGTAACAATTATTAAGTTAAATAATATCAACATACGTATTTAATATGAAAACAGCTATATGCAAGAGGTAAAAGAATAGTTGAATACTTTCTTAAGAGATGCAAAAAAAAAAAAAATAAAATAAATGAATGTATAGAATTAAAATATTTAAAGTTAATTATATCAATGCAATATGAGTACTAGGTCTAATAAGTATTTACATCACATTAAAACTTGCCAAAATATTTATGACAATTTTATTTTGTAATAAATTAAAAAAAGATAAACATTTTGAGCTGTTCCTAATTTTACAGCTATTTTACATTATGTAACATGAGTAAGTATTCAAACACTGCAAGAAAATAATAAATATAATTTAAAAAAATAAAAGCGTAACCCATAGTTTCTGCATTAGGCTAATAGATTTTAAGTAAATTAAATATATAATAATTTTTTCAAAACCATAAGCTATAGTCATAACCAATAAAGTATTGGTATGGATACACTCTGATAATATAAATTTTTCAATAAATAATATTTTCCTGATTTCTTTCAAAGATTATTATTCGGATTGAGGTAAAAAATAAGTTAATTTGTAAATTTATGCATATCAGTTAATTAAATTATTTATTTGATTGAAATAATATATTATCTGACAGCACAAAGACATTAAAATAATCAAATTAACATCCTGAATAAAATTTTTTAAGTTTTCTATTCAACTTCTTTGTCAATGGATTTCGTATATTTTAATAGATATTGGATAATTAATTCTAAAGATAGTTCATTGAGATTACTTTTTTTTCATAAACATCTTGAGCAATTACTTTTTATAATGCTTTTATAGTTTGATGATAAAATAGGATTAAAATTAAGAAATTATTAGTACGTCATAAATTAGTGAATTAATCAAAACTTCTCTAGTGACTGTGTAATTGTTTTAGTAAAATTAATTAATCAAAAAACTAAAATTTTCTAATAAGTTGTTATTCTAGTTTTTTTTCCTTTATATTTTATAGCATTTTTACTGTACCTAAATTAAGTCAGTTTACTTTTAAAGTAATTTATTTTTAATAACAAATCAATTCTGTGATTACTAAAGATCATAAAGTTCTAAAACACGTATCTTTGTGTCATTAACTATGAAAATTACAATCTACAATGTTCACTTACATTTTGATAAATGCTAGCATAAGAAACTTAACTTGCTATGAAATGGAATTTGATGACAAAATTATAAAATAACATTAAAACAGTACAAAATCACTTAAAAATATTATAACATGTTCTTTAAAATATTTTGATGTAGTTTTTTAATATCTATGATTACGACAGAAATTTTTATTAAGATTTAAAATTTCAAAATTAACTGGCATAGTTGATTTTATAATATTGTATTTTTATTACGAAATTACATTAATTCTTCGCAAAAAAAATTATTTGCGAAAAGTATTCAAGCATAAATCTTAAGAAATGTATAATAATTAACAAAAATTTTGAAAATATATGTAGCATAAACTTAAAATTCTGATTACTAAAGAAGTTTATAAAAACTTGAAACATTTTGAAGAGGAAAAATTTAATTTCATGAATTTATTTTAATTTTAAAATTCTATTATTTCACAAAAATCATGAAAATTACAAAAACATTAATCAGTGAACTGAAAACATTTACTCTCTCTCTCTATCTTTAGTTTAAAATCTGACGATTAATTAATATAAGCATTGCCTATTTGAGCTCTATTATAAAGATTTAATAACTCATCCGAATTTGGATATTTAATAAAAAAGAATTTACTGACAAATTTTAATGCAATTTCTTATGCCATATGTAACTTCTTTATTTTTTCCCCTTCCCAATCACTTCAAAGTGAGATTTTCCACAGTATTTGGAGTGATGTTATTTTGATGTCACATTGTGGGTTTTTCTCGCAAAAAAATATCACAGTTTTCTTTTTCCAGTAAATTTTCATTTCTCGGACATTTTCTGGAGGGCTTGTGACTCCGCGTGCTCCAGAAAGCGTTTCGACTTCCTCTCTAAGGTATTTAAAAGTGATTTCTTTTGGGGATTTTCCGATGAAAATATTTCTTTCATCGATAGCTTGAGTTTTGCTCCTTCTTCGGTTTCCGAAATTCTTGGATTTTATGATAGTCTGCTACCCAGTTTCGGCTTCACTGCGTCGAGCATTTGTTCGTATGTTACCGGAGTATAAGCCATGATTTTCACTAATCTCAAAACTCTCAATATTCATTAACATTAAAGTGTGATAAAAATGAACTATAAATAAAAGAAACTTGTAGAATGAAAACTGAAGAAATCTAGATTCACCTACACTGATAGTTACTTACTACAGAAAATATAAAAAAGATTATTTTATCACTTACTTGTTTATTGGCTTTTGCAAGTGCCAGAAATGTGAGCCTTCATCCATGAGTCTTGATCCTGCTTCCCAGTGCTGGAGAGCATAGGAAATACTCCAGTGCATTCGTCAACAGGCTTCTTGTTCCTGGACTCTCCAAAGATAACGGCTCTAGCGTTAACTATGGTTCAAAATGAGGAGACTTGTCACATTAAACCCTTATTACATATTGTAAATATGCATATTTATAATTAACATGGTACATAGTTAATTATAAATAGAACGTCGGTTTCTGTAGGTGTGTGTATGCTGTGATATATTTAGTATGCACTGTGGTGCACCACGCGGGAGCTTGCCCCGTTACACTCTAAGTACATCTTTGTAAATATTTGCTATTTATAATTAACATCTCACCTTATCAGTTATAACTATTAAAAATTTATATTGTGTGATTGATTTAATGTAAATGTTCATGTTTTGTTGTAGTAGTTTGGAAAGCAATCTTTAATTTGAATTTACTTTTGCTACTCCGAAAAGCCGCCACGAACCTATTAATTTTTTACAAAATGTTTTAATCAAAACATTCCTGCCTTTATCCTTATTTAGAAACGGTTATACACTACTGGCTATTAAAATTGCTACACCAAGAAGGAATGCAAATAACAGAACGATATTTATTCGACACATACATTATAGTGGAGAGAACAAGTGATTAGATTTACAGGAAATTAAGACGTACAGATCTCGAGAAATCAGTACCCAGAGCAGCCACCTCTAGCTGCAATAACAGCATTTATCCGCCTAGGCATGGAGTCAAACAGAGGTTGTATGGCATGTACTTGGATCTCAGTCCATGCAGCTTCAACACTATGCCAACAGTTCATCGACAGTAGTGGATGTTGAGCGATCATGCTGGCCAGGGTAACAGTCGAACCTGTTCTGTATCTAAGAAGTTCAAAACAAAACGGGCAACATGTGGTCGTGCATTATCCTGTTGAAACAAAGCATTAGAAAGGTCTCAAAGGTAGGGCAGAGCCACGGGCCTTAACACATCGGAAATGTTACGGTTTCTGTTTAAAGTGCCGGTAATGCGAACAAGAGGTGATAGAGACGTGTATCCAATGACACCCCATACCATCACTCCAGCAGATGGGCCAGTATGGCGATGTCCAATGCAAGCTGGCAATGCGCGTTCTCCACGATGTCTCCAAACACGTATGTGGCCATCATGGTCCCGTATACAGAACTGAGATTCATCTGTAAAGATGACATGATGCCTTTCCCGCTTCCAGGTTCGTCGCTGATCACACCATCGAAGGCGCTCCTGTCTGTGACGCAGCGTCAATGGTAGCCGAAGCCATGGTCGCCGTGCAGACAATCCATGCTGCTGCAAACGTCGTCGAACTGTTCGAGCAGAAACTTGTTGCCTTGCAAATAACTCCATTTCTCGACTAAGGGTTCGTGACGTGGGTGTACGATCCCTGGTGACCATGCGGATAAGATGTCTGTCTTCTCTGCTGTTAGTGATGGGGGGTGTCGCTTAGATCCTGCATGACGTTCCGTATGATTGTCCAGAACCCATTGATTCTATATTCTGCTAACAGTCATGGGGTCTCGACTGAGCAGCAATATTGCGGTACGATAAATAACAATCCCGGTATGCTATAATCCTTCCTCGATCAAAGTCAAACACGTGCTGATAGTCATTTCTTCTTCTTACACGAGGCATAACAACAACTTTCTTTGCCGAAAACAACGTTGAAACGGAAATTGAGTATGAGAAATCTGCTGTCAAATCTCTGGTTTTATACACATTGTAGATGTCGCTACTGTCGCCTGATTTGTATGAATGCGCTGAAAATCTAATCATTTCCATATCACAGCAAGTTCTACCTGTCCTGCAAATTTCACGTGTGTGGTGTGCCGCTTTCCTGATGTACAAATTTTAATGGCCAGTAGTGTATATAGGTGAATATTAATCTTTTCCCTTTCTTCACACATTATTTAGTAAAAACTATGTATAGTATCATAAGTATTGAAAAAATTTAAATCTATATATAAAACAAAATGCATTGTTTGCTTTGAAAATAGCTGTAATTTGTGGATTATTTCAAATGGTTTATAAAAATATATTTGTAAGCTTTGTTCATTTTTATTCGGGAAGTATAAAGAAAAATACATCTTGTGTGAATATTTTATAAAATACGTCATTGTAAGCAAATTCCAAATAATCAAATTATTTTTTATTTAAATTTAACAAACAAAGATATTATGCATTTTTCTTCTGAATTAGATCACCAGCAGTGTTAAACTAAATTTATTTCAGAAGCAAAATAAATACTTATCGATCACGGATTGCCCCGAAATAAACTCAGTGCAGAAATATTTGGTGAGAAACGCCATTTCATCTATAGAAAAAAAAACAGAAAAAAATATTTTTTTAGAGAGAGTGAATATGAATCCCACGAGGAATAGATGAGTTTCAAAATTTATGTGTACAAATAAAACTCTTAAGTAAAGAAACAGTTTAAGAAATCCAGGCTGTTGAAACAATCAATAACTTATTCTTTTACACTGAATGTAAAACGTAACAATAAATTATGAAACACTCCATTTTCTAAAATAAATCGACTCGAAAAATAACGAAAGAATTCTCATTTCAACCAGCTTCAAAACAATGTCTTAATGTTTAAATTTCATAGTAAATCTTGAATATCTAGATATGTTCGAGATATAACAATTTTCTTCATATATTAAATGACGAAATTTAATGTGATTGCCCCTTAAAAGAAAAATACTTGAAATACCCTTAACATCTTACGATAATAAACTGGGGCGGGATGGTAGTTGATAAAAAAATTGGAAGTTTAGTATATTCCTCTATTGAGACAGTTTTTTACTTGCAGAAATCACTAGATATTTCTTTAAAATCAATTTATTTCAATAAGGGCTTACTAGCTATTGATATTTATCCATTCCAATTGTGAACGTCAGGCAATTTTGGCTGTTATATTCGGACATAAATCTTCAGCCTTGACTCATCCAGTAAATGTTTAATAGGTTGATTGGAATTTTCTTAGCAATCAAGAAAGGCCATCCATGTTGATTTTCTGTATGCCACTTTGGCAGACTTTGAAACAAATTCATAACAGTTGTTATTATAATAATTAAGGGTTTGGTAAGGTATTCACTTATATTACAATGGTACAAACATATTTTGAACGTTTTGTAGGTTTCTAATAATTTAAGATAGTATAAGTGTGGAATAGAAAAGTTTTAAAATAAATTTTATATTTTAATCCTGAAAGAGGAAGCATACTGGTACAAGGAAAAAGAATCCGGATTTCCAGATTCTAGTTGATTGAAAGTCGATAAAAATCTCTTAAAGGCCTTTATTCATAGATCGGCTACGAATTAATGAATGTATATTGACCTCTGTTAAAAAATGAAAGGAATCAATGTTCTTGCTTTGAAGTGGCGTGGAAGTGTTTTTAGAAAGCGTCACTCAATGATTAAATTCATAACGTAACCAAAAAGTATTACGATTACTAAGTCCTGTTTCTAAGCACAAAAGCAACATCAAAACTATTATTTAAACAACCTTTTCTCATTAGAAACTATGTTTTATATTGTTTATTATTTTTAGGCAAGAAATTTTGCGTGAAAATTTTATTCAATACAAAAGATATTAAATTTATGCAATTGTTAATTATGCTTGATACACTCCTTTATTTAGGGCATAGTAAGTCAACATAATTAAACTAATCACCCAATATAATTTATGTGGAAACTAAAAAAGTCTCTTGAATATAATTGTTGTCTCTATGTAAATATTAAATTACTGTATATTTGTTTTAAAAAAGAAATGTGAAATACACATTATTCTCCTTTACATTAATCAAAGACATACTTAGAATTAATCAATCCTTTGCCACATGGTCAACATTTCTACAACCAGTGTAAGAAATTATTATAGACACATAATCCCCAAATAAGTTTATTTAAAAATTAATTGTGAAATTGCATATCCCAAGGAAATACTTACAACTTTATGACAAACATTGATTCTCAATTAATTTAACTGCTATGGATTAAAAATTAAAAGTATTTTGTTATGAACAGCAATTTATCAAATATTTTGTATTTAAAAATTGTTTTTTATGTAGGTGTAAATATATATGTTGCCACTGTCATTGTATTATCAACTTCCTGTTGGTGTTTCATGTGCTTGTATTTCTATTAATTATAATTTTGGGTTTGGCAACTTCTTCATTCTGTTTACTATATCAGTTTCGATTACGGATTTAAAAATATGTTACGTTTTCTGGCTATGTCTGCCCTTCTAAAGTAGTTATTTGTACTTGTGCAGTGAAATTCAGTGTTGTGCTTCAAATAAAGGATTAAAACTTTAAAAAGTATTACGATTTTTGACAATAAATTTAAATGTGAGTACATTCACTTTATTTATTTACTTTTAATTGCCTATATATTTAACTTACTAGAAATTACATTTCAAAATCTACTTGAATCTTCATAATAAATGCAAAATATCACACGCGATGTAATATACTTTTATAATCTTTAAAATTTACGAAATTATTTTCATTCAAATAATCACACACAAAAGTAATCTGAACATAAGAATATTAACTTCTGATGATTTGCTTAATACAACTGTCAGCTTATTTGGAAGGAAAGGATGAATACAAGATCGGCCATTAGTTATTTTCAAAGTAAGAATGTTATGTTATAACTGCTTTAACATAGCATTCTTGCTTTGAAAATAAAAATAAGAAGTCATCGCCTTAATACAACACAATTGATTGTAGTACACAATTGGGCAAAAGTTACCAGATGGGTACGGGATTGGCGCGATTTCAAATTTTGGCACCAAGCGCTCTACAGCTCTGTCGCCAACCTAAATTGCGTCACTACGCGCGATAAATTTCAACCAATAACGATCGCGTTCGAACTTCAGCTTTGAAATCAAGCGTTTTTTCGAATTCCAAATATTAAAAAGTTGAATATTTCATTACAATTAAATACTGTAGAAGTTTTAAAATTCGAATAAATAGAAAGGAAATTTTTATCACTTGATTTTAAATATACCGAGCTATGGCGCCCACCTTAAAAAAACATCAGTGTAGCGCTACCTACTGCAGTGCTAACCGAGCAGTAAAACTAAATTTCGAACGTTAAAAAATTTCACTTTTTGTTTAAACTCGAATTTTAAATATACCGAGCAATGGCGCCCACCTTAAAAAAACATCAGTGTAGCGCTATCTACTGCAGTGCCAACCGGGCAATAAAACTAAATTTCGAACGTTAACAAATTTCACTTTTTGTTTAAACTCGAATTTTAATATACCGATCAATGGCACCCACATTAAAGAAATTTCAGTATGCGGCACATTCTAACACTAATATGCAATACACACAACTTAAACATTCATATACTTACTTTCTTACTACCATCACGCTCTAAATAAAAAAAACGTAAGTTCAATACATTCTCATCCATAGTTAATTTTCGCTAGCAACACACAAACTCCAAAATTCGAATATTGAAACTCAATTATTAAATGTTATTCTATAATAGTTTCAAGGGTTACATACAAAACGCGCCTGTCACGCAATCATGTTACCCAATAAACGAAAACACGTCATATGTAATCCGAACCGTTAAACCAGTTTGACGAACTTATCGCACCACTTTATCGCCTGCTTGGCGCATTTTACCCTCTGTACGGATCACTTCACTTTAGCGAAAATAAGAAGTCATCGCCTTAATACAACACAATTGATTGTAGTACACAATTGATTAAGTGTGTCAAGATATTTGTTAGCACCATTAAACATTATTAACACGCTCTGATTTTTAAGGTGTTACAGAGTTTCACTAATCATCATATCGTAATAATTATTAGTTTGGAATATTAATCCCGTTTCTAATGTTAAAATTATAAGAAAATGTGTCTTGGTTGAATGTTTTGACGTTTCCAAATAATTAGAAGGAGTGTAGTCCTGAAAAAAACTCCTCTTTCTCATTGACTCTGCTGCATTGTTTCTCTGCTGAGCTCCAATCCTCTGTGGGCTTCATCCTTCAGTCATCGCAATCAAAGCATCGTTACAACTTGTCCTCATATTTCAAACCTATTTTAAAAGTAATTCAATACGATCATTTTTTTCTTATATTTGGCTGTGTGTGTTTTAGTCTTCCTTTAAATAACTCTGAATCAATCTCTAATCAGGGTTATTATTTTTTTTGCCATTCTTGATCGGCTATTAGTGTTTGAAAGAAAATCTTATTTTAAATGTGTCTTTGTTGTTACTTATGACACTTGGACAAGGCAAGCTATATAGGACGTTGGCTATGCGAATCTAAGTCAGTCGGTTGCGTCTTTCGTTTATTCAGAGCACAAAGAAGGTGAAAGTACGACTTTGCTCTAAACTCCCCCAATAGATGGTACCACCAGAGGATACACTCCCTCAATTTTGACATTGATCTGAAGAGGGAAGAAATTTTCTCCCGACCATTATACCCTTTGTAATGACCCCGACAACAGGACTTTCGATTCCACAGATTCAAGGAGCACGTATACCGCGTGTACTGGGTAGGTCTTTGATGGTAATGGGAATCGAACCCCACCCTTCCGAATGGATGGCCGATGCCCTAATCACTAGGCCAACACGGTCTTCTATTTAAATGTAAAGATAATATGAAGATATTATAGTTTGACAGTTACATATTAACATAACTGGAAATTGCTTAGACATAAGTACCAGAACTCGGACATTAGAGAAGTTACCTCTTCCTCACTACTCCAGTAGGTCGTTATAGGATTTAGTTTGAGATAACTTTATTGTTTAAAGGTGTGGCTGTTACAATGATCAACTGTATCTGGCATGTGTGACAGTTAAACTAATAGTGTGAGTGGAACTCGTGGTTAAAGTAATTCCACATATTTTCAGATGATGCGTTAAATTGAACATGGTTAAAAACCCCATCAATACTGTTCAGTGGATTAGTGTAACAACTAATATCTAATATCAAAATCCTTTCAAAATATATCAACATTATTTCAAAATTTGGAATGAAAAAAATCAAATGCTTTCAAATTTGCATTAATTTATCTTTTTAAATTTATGTCTGCACCATAAGCTATTCCAGAAGGAAGTTTAGTGTGTTCTGCAGATCTAATGTTTAAATATTTGAATTCTTATAATAAAGAATGTCAGATGATTATGAAAGTTAAATATATGTATGGTGACCTTAGTTATATTATGACTACACAATTTTATTGGTTATAGTTTTACACGGGAGATTGTAAAATACACCAGAATTGTCTATTCATGGACTACAGAGAAAACTGACTTTCTATTAGGCCAATTTACTTAATTAGAACTGAAAATGCATCGCAGAATTGTAACATTACGAGATCAGACAATTTATCCTTATCTGAACTCATACGAGAGAGATTTGCGCTTGCCTTACACATCATAAGCACACGTTTTTGGTTAATAATTCATTCGAATAAAATAATTTAATTCTTTAAATGTTGGTATAAAATGTGGTGAACAAGAAATTTAAATGGAAAATGATGAAAGAAGATTGATGGACACATGTAAAGTTCAATTTAAGGAGCATTATACAAAGTTTAGAATAATTATAATTGGTATTTTTGACAAGTTTTAAATTACTCAAAAGTAAATCTAGAGTATTTCTGCTCACCAGAGAAAAGTTTCTAGTTTTATTGAAAATTTAGAAATTTATTATATTATGCATTGTATAATATTCCTATAAAATATTAAATCGTTAAATAAACTGCTATAATTTATAGTTCTAAGAGCTTAACAAGCACAATTTGAAGTGAATGGAAAATTAAATTTATGAAAAAATTGTAAAAGTTTATCAGGACATAAAGTAGCTGGGACCTAAATTAAATTCGTCTTCCTTGCAGAATAAAATATCGTGAAAAAATTTGGCAACCTGATTGATCATTGTGTGACTCTGAAATCTTTACTAGTTCAGTCGGGGAGCTCCGTGGCTGAGTGGTCAAAGGCATCACTGCTAATCGCTTGAGAGCGTAGGAGTGTGGGTTCGATTCCCGCCGTGGCCCTGGGTGTTTTCTTCGTTATTCTTCTGTGGTTGTACATCTGTCATTGTGCTATTTGTCCTACAATCGACGAAGACTTACAAGCGGATCTCAAGAATCAAGCATACAAGTCTGAATACATGTAATGTAATAAATAAATAAATGTAATGTAATAAATATAGTTCAGTCGTTGGAGTATTCATTTAACCAGCGCACAATTAATAGACTTTGATATTCTTTACGTATTTCGTACGTATTTCGTACGAAATACGTAAAGACGTATTTCGTACGTGATCTTACGTATTTCTCTTAAATCTTACGTATTTCGTACGTTTTTGGTAGAGTGAGTTCAAAAAAATCTTACAGTAAGAAGGAAATTTAAGCAAAAAATATTTTCGTAGTTATTTAGAATTGTTTTAGTTTTTATACAGAGTATAGAATTTAAATATAAACGATAGTAAAAGGAACTATTATTTAATCACTCAATTTTAAAATTCCTAAAATTCCTAGTTATATGTTTTCATCGCTCCATTTAAAGTATCTTTTAAAAAACTTTATATTACAGTTAGATAATATTCTGAACATGATGCGCTTAATTTAAATCCATTCAAATTTTTAGACATTTAAGTGCTTTCATATGTTATGAAAATTACATCTTCAAATGAATTATCACAGCCCTACAGAAACATTTACTAAGAAAATACAACACGCTTTTACTGACACAATTACGTTATTGTTCTTCTGAAACATTTAAACTTCAGAAACAACAATTAAAGATAATATAATTGCTCTCACAAAGTAATTAAAGTTGATAAAAATATTTCAAAAATAATAAAAATGCGGTCGTAAAGTAACATTTAATTCTAAATTGCTAGAAGTGAAAAAGGTACCAGTGTTTACAATGTAAAATTCATAATTTAAGAATACAACTCGTATTTAATTAAGTTTAACTTAGAGTTGTGAGTCTGAAAAGTCTGAATATTTGTGTATCTTAAAAACTTTATACCGAAAAATAAATTTAGATACTGTTTGAAGTGAATAATAGTTACACAGATATAAAAATATATATGCGTAAAAATCATTAAAAGAAATAAGAAAAAATTTAAATAATTACAGAAAATTAAAAACAAAATTGGAGATTTTCACACAATTTTTGTGTTATAACAATATTAATTTTACAAACATTTTAAAAATTTTACACTCGAGAATAAATTTGATTGAAATACAAACCGTAAATTTCGAATCCCTATAGAATCAATAAGATCCGTGGTTTGGACGTTGGTTCTTGTTATAGGAAGGTTTGAATACCGGCCCAATCGAAAATCCACCGTAATCACTGCTGGCAGCTGTGGCCGTTAAATATGTCGGGGTCACACTATCCTCTGTGTGAAAGGATGTTTCTGGAAGAGGCAGAACAAGTCTGGGTTCTTTTATTTTGTTCGTACTTCTAAAGTTACGAAAGCCTTCAGTCGAGGCTATAATGGTACACCCACGCGGTGCCCCACTAGATAGGGTGACATGAAATTTTACCTCTCGCAGTGTTTAAAAAGCAGGAAAACCTAGTAGCCGAGCATTATACAAAAACATAGATATCAGTCGAAACAAACGAAATGAATACTTTTCTAGCAGTAGCCAAGTGGACTAAGTAAAAGCCAAATGCTGTAAGGTGTTTGACATCCTGTCTGGTTTTTGTCTCCTGGGATTGTAAATAATAGATAAGAGAGCCTGATTAAAGTATTCCAAGGAAAACAATCTAGGGAGGTTTTCAAGATCTCTCTTCGACATATGTCATGCAGGAAACATGAGTACAATATTATAGTCATTCAACAGTGGCTGAGATCTGGAATCGAACCCGGTATATATCACTCAGAAGAGTTGGATCATACCTATAAGTACAAGTTAGCTAATAGTGTACATTGAAAGCAAATAAAATTATATATATATATATATATATATATATATATATATATATATATATATATATATACACGATACACATTTTGATTCATATGATAGTCAAATAAGAATTAGCTAAAATTTTAATATTAAAGAACCATGCAATATAGATATTTAGTTTGTTCAATATTTGAAAAATTACTGATGTTCATTAATTCCAATATTGTATGAAAATGCATGAAAAATTTTGTGATCATTTATCATAAATTGTAACATAATAACATTGCTTTCGAGATTATAAAATCTCTGCATTTTTATTAATTATGAGCTTCAGAATGAAAGTTACACTTTATAGATAATGTAAAAACTAAAACAAGAGCATTTTGTTGTTGTTGTCTTGTGCCAGCCAGACAATGTGGGGTGCGCTGCTCCACTTTTCGAACTGTACCCTATTTTGGTGTGGAGTCCGACTTCCTCAGTACACGCACGCCATAGGTACCCGTTTATAGGGTAGGCAACCATTCACTCCACATTCATACACGGAAAGGAGAAAGACAGGACCTCCCTATCCACAATCAGACTTTTAAATATTAAATAATTTTAATTAAAAATTATATTTTTAATTTTTAATTAAAAAATATAAATAATTAAAAATTTATATTTAAATATTTAACAGTTTTATACATATAAAACTGTTAAATAATTGACCACTTGACAAGTTGGGCGGCAATGGAAATCGCAACTCGTGTATTTATAAATAAACATTTTAATCAATTAAATTTAAAATTTAGATGCAACAAAATATAAAAATTCAAACAACCGTATAAAAAGTTTTATTTAAAATATGTATCGCTTTTTCATTATTTTAAACGTATGAAATTTTTAACATATAACTCAGCTGTTAACTTAATAACTTACAGCAACTTTCTTAATTTTACGGAAAATTATTTAACAATTTTTTGAATTAAGAAAAAAATTCATTTTTTTGCCATATATGTAATTTTATTACTAATTTTCTTCTAATCTAAATTAATTCATCTTCATCAATAAAAATATTTTATAAAGTTTTATTTAGTTTTATATGTATTCGTCTTTAGATAATATCATTAAAAATAACGGAAATGAAACGAAAAGTAAAACTTGTGTCTATTTTCCTGATTGATTTCCTTTCAGTATTAAAATGTCATTTAAAAACAAAACTGCAAAACACACCTCAAGCAAATTACTAAAAAGCACACATAAAACACTAAAAAATGTAAACTTATAGAATATAGCAAAACCATTAAATAAATTTTGCCAAGCGTTTGATATGATATTTAATAATGTTTCTTGCAAAAATATAAAAGATATCGCCATATCTGGTTATTTCCATTGAATTAGATTATCTTCATAATCATTACCGATGATAGTTAGGAGCGAATGTTAGGAATAGTTAGAACAGAATTTGTCAAATCCATGTCATATTACAAAAGCGGTTTCATATCATCTACAATTCTTGTATATGTCTTATATTAATACAAATATTATTGTCATTGTATAATAAGTTTTATTTTGCAATAATTATTATTATTTGATGATACAGTCGGATACTTATGTGTAAAAATTATGTTATATTTTTTGGCGGAGTTAATTAAAAAGTATACATTGTGTACATATTGAACATAAAACTGCCTGTTCTGAATTTTAATGAATATTCCATATTATTGAAATATAATTACATCTGTTGTTCATTCAGCTTGAATATTTTTTGATATAAATATTTCTGAGGGGTAGAACCATATTTATAAATGTTTTTTGTCATTCTTAATTAAATTCTCAGACATCAATTAAATGAAAATTGATTCATTTTATAATCTTGATTTTCAGAATGTTTCAAATAATTATATATATATATATATATATATATATATATATATATATATATATATATATATATATATATATATATTGCAAATCTTTTATGTATAAAGAAATGATTCTTAAAGTAATCAGTTCTTCCATGATTCACTTAAAAGGAGTTTCCGAATAAATGTGTACTAAACTTCGAAACTGCTATTTTGCTCTTTTACGTTCATTTAACACACCATTGTACTTGTTAATTTCAAACAATAAAGAATCAATAATTAAGAATGTCTTACTTAATCCTACTATTACATGCTATAATCTTTCAATTTTTCTGATTAAGAAATATTTTTCGATTTTTGGAACAATAGATGGCGCAACACACTCCTCGAAAATTGTTAGCATATTGTCTACTTCCATAAGCTATGTATCTTGTGTTACTGTACCTGTTACTTACCTAGTGGAAAAAAATCTCTTTAGACATTTGAAACATCTGCCTCAATTAATGTCAATTTTCGAAGAGTAGTTGCCAAAATTAAAACATTTTATTTATATGGGGGAATATAACCAAATTTACATTGCTTTATTAAAGTAAAAAAAGTGTGTAAAATAAAAAAAAGTCATGATAGAATATGAGAACTTGAAAATACACTCGCAAACTAACCAGAAAAAAATACATATTGTTTATGTATGTACGATGCTTTCATTCCTTCATTTCACAGTTGCGTTAACATCTAATTTTGTATTGTTGTAATTACATGTCATATCAGATAAAGATGAGCATTTTTAATTTATTTACAAGGATTTTTAATCGATAACTGTGTGTGCTATTAATTTCACGTTAAATTCATTTTACGTATGTGACTTTTATGAAATATCTTTGATAGCAAAATTGTAAATTTGCAATATTATCAAAATAGTGAAATAGCAAATTTTAAAACTGTGAAATTGATAGCAATTAATATAGATAAAATTGATAGCAAAATTGAGTGCAATTAACATTTAAACTTTCTGTATATCTTTATTGAAATGTATTCTCTTGCATTTTTCTTCGGTTGGGACATGTTGCGTTTAATGCATTATTCAGTGTTTTTGAAAATCTGGAATTCTTTATGACAAGGTTTCTGTGTACATGAATTCCCTAAGACTTCACTCAGTGGTTCAACAGCCTATATTGGGGCATGAGACTGGAGGGCGTCTCTTCTTGAATGGAGGCTCTGAGGTGCGAGTCACATGACCCGTAGTTACATCAGCCTAACGTGAAACTCCTATGTTGAGTTCCCAAACGTGTTCGGTACTCTCTTTTAGTTAAATGACTTCTCAGGAATTTAAAAAATGTAAGTAGTCACATTTCTTTCATTATTAGAAAACAGGTAACAATGATAGCTGTGAAAACTTTAAGACATACAATTAAAAATTTTAAATGAAACTATTTACAATTTGCACAACCACAACCTACTTAGGAAAAATTTCTCATTGAAAATAATCTAATTGATTAAGAAATTAATACTTTGAAAATAATGCTTTTTAAAACAATTTTAATTATTTCAAGAGTAAATTTTGTGATTGAAAAAAACTAGACTTAGTTTAGTTAGTTAGTTAGTTTAATTTAGGCTATTGTCCTTTTTGAATTTATATATATATATATATATATATATATATATATATATATATATATATATATATATATATATATATATATATATATATATATATATATATATATATATATATATATAATATATAAATATATATATATATATATATATATATAAATATATAAATATATATATATATATATATATATATATATATATATATATATATATATATATATATATATATATATATATATATATATATATATATATATATATATATATATATATATATATATATATATATATATATATATATATATATATATATATATTTACAGGGTTAGCAATAAATAAGTTTCCCACTTCAGTGGGCTGTAGAAAACGTTCTATTTGTCCAAATGAGATAAAATTTGAACTACAGATAATTCAAATGATGCGCTTGACATTTATTTAAAAATAGTACAAAATTTCGCCGATAGATGGCGCCGTAATACTAATAATTTTCATATACTGAAAATATGAAAAGTATTTGATTTACAGCACATGCCTATCAGCCTTATCTTTGAGTAAAAAGAAGGCGGATTCAGAACGAGCATTAGTTACTTCTCTGCACATCATGCCTTCTTTGCAAGAAAAAGCGCTACTTGTAAAATTGTTCTACTAGAACCAGTAGAACTCCGTTGCAGCTGTAAAAGAATTTCGCCGTATGAAGCAGATACGAATAGCTCCAACGTCTCCATGTGCGTTACGCAAGATGATGCAGAAATTTGAAAGAACTGGACAACTTGCAATTCTTCCCGGTAGAGGACGAAAGCCAATCCAGTCTTCTAGCGTCGAAAAAGATGGCTACCGCGGTTGTTGAAGCCAGCAGTCAGTCACCGGATGTTAGTGTGAGTGTTCCAGTTGTTTCCCGTGTATTGAATATGCCGTATTCCACTGTACGAAAAATCTTACGGCGGATTTTGCATTTTTATCCCTACAAAATCAAGCTTCTGCATTTGTTGTTGACTCAGTTGTCTAATTCGGACTGTTGTTACGGTGACTCAGAGGTTCGTAAAACTTTTGCACTTCAGTTCCTTGCTCGAATATTCTGTATATATATATATTGGCCATGGAATATTCTGTGGACTGATACAGCCCACTTTCAACTTAATGGGCAAGTCAACAACCACAATTGTCGAGTTTGGGCAGCGGAAAACCCTCGCGCTATCCAAGAAAAACCCTTGCATCCTGAAAAAGTGGCAGTATGGTGTGGGTTTAAGGCTACTTTTGTGATTGAACCGTATTTTATTGAAGATATAACTGCAAATGGAATCAAAACCTGTTCGATCACAGGGCAACGGTACCAAGATATGCTGAGGGATTTTGTAATCCTTCAACTCAGCAGCCTGGATGCCTTCAGGACATCATTTTCATGCAGGATGGCGCACCTCCTCATATTGATCGTCGTGTAAAGCAACTGCTAACACAGCATTTTACTGAGACACGGGTTATCAACCGTCATTTCCCTACGGCATGGCCTCCTCGTTCGCCGGATATCACTCCCTGCGACTTTTGGTTGTGGGGTTTTTTGAAGGACAATATCGACCGTAAAAGACCAGCATCTGTACCAGATCTGAAGAACAGCATTCGGCGCCATATCCTTGATATTCCCATAGATTCACTCCGGTCAGCTGTCGAAAATATGGTTATGCGATTAGAGAACATTGTTGAAAATGAAGAGGGGCATATTGAACAGTTGTAATACTACTTTTTTATTATTATTTAACATTTATAAAGCATATCAAATGTTTTTATGTTTGTTACTTTTGTACTATTTTTTAATAAATGTCAAGCGCAACATTTGAAATATCTGTAGTTCAAATTTTATCTCATTTGGTCAAATAGAACGTATTCTACAGCCCTCTGAAGTGGGAAACTTATTTCTTGTCAACCCTGTATATATATATATACGCTTCAATGGTATTCATAAAATTGAAATTTTAAAATAATTTTACTAAGGTAATTTTTGCTTGAAAATTTTATAGTATTTGATAAAGTAATATTCAATATAATGTTAATTTATAAAATAAATATTTAGTAGAATCAAAAGAAATGAAAGTCGAATGGAATTTTTACGTTTTACAAAACTCTAAAACAATATATTGAGCATTACTTCAAAAATGTTGTGACTTAACAATAAAGTTTAATTACAATGAAAAAGTTTATCGTCATAAAATAAACATATTTCATATACTAATGAAAATGGAAAAGTGTCAAATGCCTTGAAGCTCATCTAATCATTGCTGAGGAGAGATTTTTCCAGGACTGTTCGGGAAAAAAGTACTGCATATGTGCGGCCAGGCGAAAATTATTAAATATTGTCCATGATTTGCATGTCAAAAATTTTATTTTTAAAATTTTGAGCCACGATGATTTTGAATTATTACATGATGTATCTATAATGATACTTTGTTCATCGTTATGTCTTTCATTTAAATTATAATAAATATGTCTTATAACAAATTAATATTTCTTACGAAGAAAACAAGGCAGAAAATCAAAGGTTGTAAATGTGCATTTATGTCGAATCAAAGCCTTTAAAATTACTTGTTATATAGAACACATTCTTTTTATGAAGATTTCATTGAGCAAACGTTTTGTAATCAATTTTTACTCTCGCATTAATAAAAATTATAATATACTTCATAAAAGTGTGTTATGTTATCAGCTTTGCTAAAAATCATTATTTAACTTTGATAACTATATTGAACAACTATTAATTAGAAATTATATCCAAAAGTAAGCAGTAAAAAATTCCATATGTGTCATTAAATAAATGATTAACTCTGGATATTAATAATATGTTTCACATTGAAAAGGTCTGCGTTATTTTTTGACAGTTGTGTTCCGAGAAATTTTTTTATATTAAAGGTCAAGGTAAAAATTTTCATAATCTGGCTGACGAAAACGCTTCTCTGTTATATCTTTACTACAAGGTACCCCAAAACGACCACATATACCCTGCCCAGCTAAATTCCGCGTTGGGAGTACATGAAAACTGCCCAAAGAAGCGTTCCTGTACGATCCATAGTTAACGAGAAAAATACGAAAAACAATGTATGACGTCACTGGAGGTGCAAGAAAAAACACTTTATTCGACATATCAGCAACAGTATTTACATATCTTTCCAGACGATAATGTTTAAAACGTTCGCCGCGCATATCGCGTCATGCATGTGGGCGCGAAATGGAATCACACTTACCCGCCATTGAACTGTTACTTAAAAAGCTGAATCTTGCAGCTACTGGTAATCTTCGTATGGTGGCCATGGATTCCATTCATGACTACTGTGACATGTACTTGATGTATGGCCTATGTAATGGAAATGCCTTACGAACTGCAAGGGAGTATGCCTATCGATATCCATCCCGCCGTTATCCCGATATCAATGTCATCCTTCAGATTGGATGACAGACTGCGAAATACGGGAAGCATCTTGCCAACAGCCTATCTTCACGATACTGGAAGACCGCAGCCTGACGGTAGCACAGGCGGATGCAATAATGCAGCGGGTAGGAGAGATGCCCCAGGTAAGCAAACGTGCATTACCCCGTCGATGATTTCGATTAAAAGTACTGCGAATAGGCTTTTACGGTCTGAGAGGCTTCACCCATTTCGGTACACAACCGTGCAAGGTCTGAAACCAGATGACTTTCAGAAATGCATGGCATTCTGTGAATGGCTGTGGCAGCAATAGAACACAGATAATGGTTTCATTGCGCATATCCTGTGGACTCATAAATCATGTTTTACTCATGATGGGGTATTCAACCATCACAACAGTCGTAGTATGTGATTCCAGGTCTCAATCCGCATGCAATCCGGCCGCAGAAACATCAGGAACGTTGGTCTCTTAACGTGTGGGCCGGCATACTCGGGGATTGCCTACTTGTACCATATCTGTTGCGAGAACGGCTCTCGGGACAGTCGTACTTAGTGTTTCTCAATGAGGTTTTAACCGAGTTCCTCGATGACATACCTTTGGCGGTAATGCAGGGACTTAGGTTCCAGCATGATGGGGCTCATGCGCATTTCACGCAGTTGACTGGTTATGGAATACCCCGGCCGCTGGACCGGACATGCGGGATCCGGTTCTATGGCCACCACGTTCGCCAGATCTTACACGGTTGAAATTTTTTTCTGTGTCAATGAACTGGTGTATCGAGACGTAGTGACAACACCAATGGACTTAATTGCTCGTTTGCATGCTGCTTGTACTTCGGTTGACCCTGCGATGCTGCAACGTGTGATGATAGCCATTCCACGGCATGCTCAAGCCTGCATCGACATGCACGGCGGACACTTTGAACACCTGCTTTAAATTCGGCGTATACTGCTGTTGATATGTTCAAAAGAGTGTTTTTTCTTGCACCGGCAGTGACGTGATACTTTGTTTTTCATATTTTTCCCGTAAACTAAACTGTGGATCGTACAGGAACGCTTCTTGGGGGCATTTTTTATGTAGGAATCTATGTGTGTGTGTGTGTGTGTGTGTGCGCGTGAGAGAGAGAGAGAGATTTAGCTTAGATCTCAGTTTTAAAGAAAGAGAAAATCACGATTTAATTGCTGAAATATAATTAATTTTTAAGTTTATATATCATTTAATTTTAGTAAGAGTATTTCTCTATAATAACTGAATGAAACACAGGAAATCTTATGTCTCAATGTCACTAAGACATAAATTAGTTGCAAAAAAATTCTAATAGACTAAAGATTTTTTCTATAGTGATACTTTGTTCATCGTAAAAAAATTGCACGATAATTAATATACATTTGCGCAATGGATATTTTCTTTCCGTTAAAGTTTTTCCTTTGATATAATGGATATATTAAGTGCCAAATAAATTCTTTTAATTAGATTTAAAATGCATTTATTTAACTTAAATATGTAACAATTCATTTTTAAATAAAATTGTAATCAATATTATAATTATATATAGAGAAATAACAAAATCTAATATCCAAATAAGTTTTTTCGGTAATGTATATTCGTCTTAAATGTTTTCAATGCAATTTTAGGAAAAGATCTTTAAATTTGTTGGAAAATTGGTATTCCAATACATACTGATTTGTTGTTAAACTTTAAACGTCCTAATCTATTTTTAATGTACTTTTTAGAATCCATTATCTTGAAAAATGTAGCAGTATAGTTGTATTATCAAAATAAAACTACAAGGAGAGGAATGTGTATTAGAAATTATGTAAAAATAAATAAAAATTTACTTTTCTGAATTGAATGAAAGTCTCTTCTGAATTACCTCAAAAGAAGTAATTCACAAAAGTTCTTATGAGTTTAAACATCTATGTGTTATAAGACAAAAACTTTAAAAATTACGTGTGTTTTATTATCGGAGTTGTATAAGGGATATGTGCAGATGTTTATTAACACATAAATATTTTTTTGTTTTTTTCTGATATTAAAATACAAGATTATAAATTGAAATGTATACTATATTTTAACAAGCTTTTCAAAGGACAATTAACAATAAGTAAATATTAATTCAGCCCATTAAAAAATTCTTTTAATTTATTTTAGGACGCTTAAACGCATGAAGAGAAATAAAATATATTTGAATTTAATTGTACAAGAGTCCTTACGAAATGCAATGACTTAAATGCTTTTCTTTCACTATTGAAACATTCTTCAATAACAAGAAATTAAGAATTTCTTTTTTCAAATATTCCAAATATCAAAAATAAAAAATTACTTGTTAACTTTATAATCATTTGTTAACATTTTAATATTTTCACATCGTTTCTTGAGTAATGAAACGTTTTCAGGCTAAAAAATTAAAATTATGTTTTTCAAATTTCCAGTTAAAAATAAGTAGTTTAAGAACAAGTATGGGTATTGAAGTGTACATGAAATTTTTTTCAAGTCTCACGTTTTTGATTATTTTACATTTCTTACGCAATATTTTTTTGTTAGTCTAATTATTAATTTATGTATGTGAAACTGACTAAAATTAATAATAATGTAAAATTAAAAACTTTATGGCTTCTTTCTTATCAGGCGCTGAAGTTTAAAGAGTGTTATTTGAACATAATATGAAACACACATTTAAATCTGGTGTTTAAAGTCTATTATTTGAACATTAGTTTCTTTTTTCTTTTTTTTTTAAATCTGTTCAATGAATTAGAAATAGCAGTTCAGTTTGAAATACTACTCACATCCCTGGCACAATATTGGATACAAATAAAAAAATTGATGATGACCAACATATATATGATTTTAAATAGAGATTTAAACCTGGATACAATGAATGAATAATATAAATGAATAAATAATATTTTTTCTAGAAGAAATATTCGTAAGATTTTACTTTATATTCCAGAAAAATTTTTCCGATGGGAGAAATTTATGAATGAAGAGCTATATTTTAAAAATGATAACCCACCGAAGACCCCATTGCGATACATGCAGATGTAGACTGCCAACATTAAAAACAAATTTGAAGTTGTTAAGTAACAGCTTTAATTAAAGCTAAAATTTTTGATGGCGTAGAGGCTTTTTCAACCATAGAAATAAATTACTCAAACCTTTGATTTTTAAAAATTTACTAAAACAAAATGCAAAAGGGCACATTTTCGGTAATCACTTTTGTGGTTCGCAAATATTTTACAAGTTTACATGTAAGTCAGTATTTAGCAAGTTACATAAGCATTCTGTATTATATTACGTTAAATTTTATATGAAACTAATAACACAACCTAAAGTATACCACATATCTTTGTGAGTGATTAGGTTCTTCACACTTTTAGTTTCTTTCTTACCTCAATTGTTACCTTTTTTAGAAAATATTTTATCTTTTTTTTAACGATTAAAATTTGGAAACAATTAACTGAATATTTTTCTCGGTAAAACGTTAATGCTGTTAAATATTCAAAATCATTTAACACAAAAAGATTTGATTATTCATTGCATTTATTTTTAATAGCCCTGTCATTAGAAATAAATTATGAACTGTAATGAAAACTAATTGTTACAGTTCAAGAAACCTGTGACACTGGATTTTACTGTACTCTTCAACGCCTTTATTGGGGAAATTATGGGTGTTGTAAATTCATATCTTACAGGGTAATGCATTTAAAAGAGAATTTATTCAGTCGGCGGACAATGCAGTGCATTCGTGGGCATCTTTCAGCAATTACGTAGAAAGGCACCTAATGCAATTACACCGAAAGCGAAATAAGTAATTAACATTTACTTTCTCATGAAGAGCGCGAGCAGAAATTGCAGTATTAAGTACTCATTCCATATAATTTATTCAAAGAAGAAATATTCTCTTTAAACGTAAGTTTTCAAATTAATTTAGAATGCTATAGATAAAATTGTGTGTTAAAATTTATGACGCACAATTTGTAAGCATTTGAAATAATTTATTTTATTAATTATTATTGTGTGTTTGCGAAAAACAAAATGCTTAAGTTATTGTTTCTTGCTGTATCTTTTTATTACTGAAGAAATGTTATAATGAATAATTAAAGTATAAATTAAATAAAAATTACACTGGTATTTTTACTTATAGCTATTCATTTGAATAAAATATGAATCGGAATTCTAATACCATTAATTAAAATATATCTTTTTTAAAATCTTAAGAGGCTATACAATTTTGAAATATTTTAATATTAATATAATCATTCTTAATTTTTGCGCTTCATTTCATTCCTTAATGGAAATAGTTTCCTTAATTAATCAACAAGGTAATATTTTTTAAATATTTACTGATATTTAATAATTAAAATACGCATTCCTGATTATAATAAGTACAAATAGTTATTGTATAGAACAAATATCTTATAATTAAATGTTATAAGTTATAGTTAACTACTTATGATCCGATTATAAAATGACGAAATTAATAGTTAAGTGAAGAAATTACATTAGTTTCTTAAATATATTATTACAGTGTCATTCATGATTAAACTTTATTCTCTAGTGTTTATATATTTGAAACCACTTTTAAACTGTGAAATTTTAATCTAAGTATTTCGCAAAGAACACCATGCAGTATCCGTTAATTTGCCATCGTATTTAACCATTAGGAATTGCCCGCAAGGAGACCAATGTTAAGCATTACCGACTGCGAGTCAAGATTTGTAAAAAAACTACTACGACTCTGCTACAGGCAAATAAAGAATCGATGCTTAACGCTGTAGAGCCAGGGTCATGCCCGCGCTGCAATGGATGATCTCAGCGAATCTTGGCATCTGCTACGTCACAAATTATTTTCCTGGCTTCCACTTGCAAACGTGTTGAAACAAGAGCTTAAGAATTTGGTTGGATTTTCTCCCTTGAAATCAATGAATATAACCCATTATTTATAGAAAGTCTTACCAGTTGGAAAAAAGGGTCAACATTCAAATGAAATTTGTAAAGGATTTCATAAATTATTTGCTGAATCTTGTCAGATTCTTGACTTCAGACTACAAAATCCAAAATTGACTAAGAATATCTCATTCAATAGATTTTATGACAAGCATTAGTCCACATTGCTGAAAAGACTTGTGAAACTTAAAATATTCATAACATATAACGTTCTTCCGTTATCTGTCTATAGAAGAGAAAGGTACCATCTCAGAAGTTGACTTCCTCAATTTCGTACGGATGATACATTTATTCTCATGTTACTCATGATATATTTGTTGTCAATGTAAAATAAATTATTGAACAATGACTACAGCCTAAAACCAAAATACTCGTGCCGCTGGTAGGCATTGCTGTGGAAAATTTAAATATGATAAAAAAGAAAATACTTGATATCATTTTTATCAGGATTTTGAAGTCTAAATATTTTCTCTATGTTTACGGGGATTAATGCAATAACATGATTTTATTTTTCATGTATTATGATGACATAGAAAAAGCTTAGGAATATTATGAAAGAATCGAATTCGTACGTGTGAAAGTTGCAATGCAACTTGATGGTGCATAAATTTTAATTGCCTGCTCAAATACCTATGTGTAATACTAAAGTGTGTTTACATATTAGATTATTAATTTTTGCATGGTTAAAAATTAAAAATATGTCTATAATTGTAAATGAAGTAATGCAAACATATCAAATACTTTTTCCATATATATGGAAACAGCATTCAATGTGTTTGCATTACTTCATTTTAACTATAGGCATACTTTTAATCATGCAAAAATTAATTAATCTTAAAATTAACAATAATGAACTATCTATTTTTTACTAAATATTGTTAAATTACACTCTTATATATCTAAAAATATTTCGTTTTAATATTATCCTCTTTATGAAATAAATTATTTCATAAATAATATAAATTTATAAATTTGAAATGGATTCATCTGGTTTTACATTTTACCTAGATGTCATAATAAATATCAGTGAAAGTGTTATTTAAAGTCTAGTTAAGACTGATAGTTGATATCAAAAGCATTACAATTAAATATTCGATCCCACAGGTTTTTTTATTTTTTATAACAATTTAGAAAATTATGCGGCGAAATAATGTTGGGTATCTATTAAATGAAAGCTCGTCTGACATACTCGAAATAGTAAATGGAGCGTGGAATGTAAAATATATATATCACTTAACATGAAACAGTTATTTGTGAAACATTTATTGGATTTTACTTTCAGTTTTGTGAGCCAGGAACTTCAGTTCTCTCTATAGAAGTACAAATAATTCTAGTGATGGAAAATCAATGGACAATGGAAAAACTGTTTACTTAGAAAAAGTTTCAATTCTGAAAAGAAATAGCAAAAATAACGATATTGATTATCGTTGAAATATTTGTCTGCACTTTCATACATTTGAAATATTTTGAAATATTATTTGCCTGGTTTCCTTTTTTTATGAATTGCAGCGCTCTAATGTATTGGTACATTTGAAGTAAAATTTGAAAGCTTAATTTATTGAAACTGTCAGCAATATATCGTATTCACCTATGAGAAAGTGTATCGATCACACATACAAAACTTAGTTCAAATTGTATTTGCTCCTATAAACTTAGACTCATAAAAAGCTTTACATAGACATACTTCTAATCAATTTATTATTTTTATGTGTTTGTGAGCTGAATAATGTTTGCTTACTTTTTATAAACACGTAAATACAAAATATGAATTTTTCATTGAAATTTTTTGTATAAACATAAAATTCGCCAAATAATTCCAACACTTTATATAAAAAATAATATCAACACTTAAAATAAATTTCTTTTGGATGTTTTTCAGTGAATAAAATGTTTATGCAAAGTAAGAAAGGTAATTTTTAAAGCTTTTAAGAAGATAATTTCACGACGCATGCATGAATGTCACTTTATTCCTCAGTCACCTGATTACCATAATTTTGATATCAATCTATTAATGCTCACTTTTTCTTCACAAAAAACATATTTCTTTTATTCCTAATCAGAAAATTACTGAAGAATATGAAATAAAATGCAGCAATAGCTAAAAGATCAACAGACAAGCAAAATTTAAAATAAGGCTAGGTAAAAATACCAAAACACATAAATGAACAATACGTTCAAACAACGAAAGTTCAAGAAAAAAATAAATAAATCTGCTGTGCCAGCAGAGAAGTTCTTATGAAAAATGTGCATTTGCGTGACCTTAAATATTAAGATACAAAATATTTTCTTTCATTATTCAGTTTCTGTTTCAAACAAAACATTTCCATTCAAAAAATAGTATTTCTGTTTGTGTTTTGCTTTTTACTAATACCATGATCTTTATATCGATACACTAGATAACTGAACCGAAAACCGCGGCTTAAATTTTTCTTTAAAAGTAAGAACCACATTCAATATTTAAATTATTTTTTAATTGTTAATAATGTAAATATAAAGTTATTGAACGTATACGATATTATATGTTTACAAGCTGACCCAGCCACGCGTTTCAGTGGCTGAGTTTTTAAAATACATTGAATCAATTTTTTACTAATTCTTGGGTTCAATCAAATTAATATTTTCTAAAAAATTTAGAATATGTTCATTCATAGGAGATTAAAAATAAAACGTTTCACCAAAATTTAATAGTAATAGGTAAAATATCGAAATTTTGAAACTAAGCACAAATCAACATATACTTTCTGAATTTACATTTTATTCATCTTATATTAAATTATAGTTTGTAATCAGTGACTTACTTATAAAATATACAATATAAATTAAAGACATCTAAAAATAAATTGTTATAAATGAGGTAGATAACATTGACATCGAACTATTATTATTTTAATTTTAAATTATATTAAAACTAAAAAATTTTTCCGCGGCATTATACTGAAATAAAAAAAATTAAAAGAATTTATCATTTGAATAAATAAATTAGATCAAAATGTTCTACTGAATAAATTAATAATAATCAAATTATAAAATAAAAATAAAAAATAATAAAAGGCTATCAAGAAATACTTACATATTTTCGAGGTGGTATGAAAATTAGTAGAGAAAAACAGTAATAAATAAAATTTTATTTTACTATTTATAATATTAAAAATATTCAAACTAAACACGCACAATAATAACACAATACAAAGTATAATTATGAAAATGATTCATGAAAAATTGTTATAGTATGATTATACATCATGAAAATATATGTAAATTCTATATTTAACCACGCGCTTGCGCGCGCACGATAATTTTCTCGAAGATGGTATAATCTAGAAAAATAAACACGTCGCCATCTGCCGAATACCTGTGCAACTTAGATGCTAAACCGCCGTCTATTAAGAACTTACAGAACTAACCAAAAAAAAAAAAATTTAGGGTTTTACTATTCCTAACATTTAGGGGAATGAAAAATAGATGTTGGCCGATTCTCATAGATACCGGATAAGCCCAAAAAATTTCATCAAAATCGGTCAAGCCGTTTCGGAGGAGTATGGCAACGAAAACTGTGACACGAGAATTTTATATATTAGATAATTGGTTAATTCGAAATTTCTGAGACCTGTCGTTGAGCAGTTACCATGGGTATAATGGTCTGGAGAAAATTACCTCCTACTTCAGATAAATGTCAAACTGGAGGGAGTGGATCCTCTGGTGATGCCATCTGTCGGTAATGTCTTTCATCTTTCATCTTCGTGGTGTTCTGATTAATTTGTTCGTTGTACTGAAAATGGCCAAAAAATCTTTACTACTATTTAAATATTAAAATAAATCTATTTTTTGGTTAAATAAGAAATGACGAATTTTTCATGTGATTTAAGGTTCTATCTAATTAAAAATGATATTCATTTCTCAAATGCTTTTTTATCTTAAAATGAATTTTCAAAGCTTTAACTTTATTATTAAGTATGTTTCCCACAGATCAACATGCAAGTAGTAATATAAAATGATCTTGAAAAGGATTTTAAATTAAAATGAATATAAATTTTTTTATTTAATTTTGAATGTACCTAAGCTTCAATAATTATCATGTTTTGTGAAATTATTGTTCTTTGTTGTTGAATCATGCGTTGTGAGTGTTTCAATTTTATTAGAATGCAAAATGAAGTTTTGTTTGAATGACTTTGAATTTGTAACTGTCAAAATTGTTTCCATGAAGATTTAAAATAAACAATGTATAAATATCATATTTGAATTGCAAATGCAAACAATTTATCCCCAAACCATTTATCCCGTGAATAGGTATAAAATGCATAATAAATATTTACATCAATCAGAATTCCCAGGTTGTTGCACAAAGGCCGAAATTTCCATACAACTTTCTTCATTGAATATTCAAAGCTTTCGTGTAAAAGAGACTGCCATAAATTACACTATGTAACTATGTAAAAGTTATGAATAATTATTTGAATTTTCCCAAAGCGTGCAGTCCCAAAAGCGGAAAGTGTTTTATGTTTGGAATATGCATTTTTATCCTGATTGCCACGTGGCTTAATGTGCACACATCATACATAGCATGCACGTCTGTTTTTAATAATGCGTCATCGAAATTATTTTATTTTTAACAATAGATTTGATTAGACTAATTAATAGTAAATTTAATATAATGCATGTTTAATCAGTTCATTATTTTGCTTAGAACTCTTCTTAAATAGAATAACTGCAGAATTACAATGATATTTTAACCTAAGCAATAATAGATTATTGTAGAATTAGGTTAAAAGTGTTTGCTTGAGGAATTCAAAAATAAAGTAATTCCAAGTGAGTTGGTTAATAATTAAAATTACTGCACATCATCGTCCCTATATTTTGCGATTAGGCTAATATTAAACAGTCGTTAGTGAAAAAATTTATAAAATTTGAAATTATGTAATGATAGCTTATAAGATATTTAAAAGATGTCTTCTTATCTTGAACAGTTTGATAAGGTAAAAGATATTCATTAAAGAATGAATGATTCAACAATTGAAAGGTCTCATTTAGCAAATATGCTAAAGCTTTGAAGACTTTTGATGACCCAGATTGATTATCATTCATCAAAACTGGCATGCAATGATCAGAGCTGTTATTCATTTTTTACCAATGGTATGTTTCAATACTCTGCTATATGAGAAACGCATAATTTTGCTTCAATGAGTTTAAAGTCCCCAAATCTAAAACTAAAATATTAAAATTACTGAGAAATTACATGCTGTTACTTAGAGTAGGCATATGATGTTATATCATTATCGAAGACAACGTAAGAAAAAATAATTCACTTAAAAAAATTGATCGATACTTATTCAGATACATTTGTGATAATTTCCTGTATTCTAAAGAAAGTTAAATATACGCTTCTATACAACAAGTATAATAGAATACTAAAATTGTTTTTTAAATTGTATGAAAATAATCTTATTTATTTGCTTCAATAAAGATTTTAACGAGATCGAGACGACTTAACGAGATTTAACGATTTAACGAGAGTTATATAAGAGATAAATTATTTGATGAAAATAGCTAATTAAGCGTGAATGTGTTTTATTTATAACTATATTTAGTTAATTGCCGACCAATGGCTGAGTGGTTAGCGTTCCTGACTCTTGGGCTGTAGGTCCCGGGTTCGAATCCCGGTTCAGGCATGGATGTTACTATCTCTCTGTGTTTCTCTGTCCTTTCTTGTGTGTTGATGTATGAATGTAGCCTGCCCTATAAACGGGTCTGTGATGGTATGACGCGGGTAATGCTACTCGCCTCCGTGACTTGGTTCACAGGTGCCCGCTTAATTTGCAATTAATTGGCTTGTATTATTGTGCCAAATAAGATAATCAACAAGTAAAAATGCCTTTTGTTATAAGAAGTGAAAGAAACGATATTTATTTGGAAAATATGTCTAATACTCACATGGTGGGGGACATCCCTTCTACTTCTCCTACACTGAAATATTTATCGAGACTTGCTCTTCAAAAATCTCACAGCATATTAGGGAGTGATGTCACTGTTGCCTTGTAAGGTGGCGCTGCTCTCCAAAGTGAAAGCTCTCGATTTCGATACCAACCATCGCTAAATGACTGTACACGATGACACACTGCTGAATTTTACATGCATATCTGCGAGTGTCGTATTGTGAGTTTTCCAGTGTGAGCCGTGCCTAGGAGCCACACTGTGAATGAAAAGTCTTCTAGGAAAACAACTTAGAAGATGGATATGAAAAAATGTCTTACGACAGCTAAAGAAGGTTAGGCTGTCTGCTACGCAGTGTCCAAAAGAGTCAGCTAAGGTAGTGACCACTGCCTTCTTTTCATTTTCACCAAAACGTTTTCTATCCAAAAACATTCTTGACTGAGGTAAAAAAAAGGGGAAATTACAAGAATACACGGTCCGCCAAAATTCCCTTTCTCATTTAATCCAGAAATTCAACAGAATCAGCGACTGGGCAGGAATCGTTGAGAGCATCAATTCCACTTGAAAGTTTGTCTTATTTCTGCTTCTGATAACTTGATGTTATTTTCTAAGATTCTCTCCAAACATTTCCCTCGATCGTAGTGCTTTTGACCGGAAATACAGATTCCATCTGTTTTAATGACTTTGCTGCCAAAGATCATAATATGGGAATCTTGAAATTGTTTACCAGGTACTACAAATATTTAAAGATAGGAGATAATTAGACAGATAAGCTTTATAAATGTAATAGCATCATTTTTACTAATAAATATTGCCATGATTCATGATTAATGAATCATAATTAAAGGTAGCACTTATTAATGAAAATTAACATAGATCATTCGTTGCCAAAATTTAAATTTGTAAACGAGACATCACAGACTAATTGACAATATCGTCTATCTATTAAATATTTGCACAAAACTACTCATATTAATTGATTTAAATGTATGTGTAATAAGTATGATAAATAAAATTATCTCAAAGCAATTATACGGAAAAATTATTTTATTTTGCAAACATAAACTCATACCTTTTATTAAATATACAAGCATTCCTCACTTAATTTTTGAGACACAATAATAATGTGAAAACTGAATTTAAACATTGAAATTTTAACCAGGCTCCCATAAACACAATATAATTTTTGGTCCTGACTTGCAAGTGGGCATTGAAATATCTCCCATATTCTGGGGGTAAAAACAGGTCTTCTCACTGCCAGCACGAAGAGACATTACCTCAGCACATCTTAGACTGCCTTGTACTGAACTTGAAGCATGTCTATATCAGTCCACTTGTTTTATCAGACTTCATTAAAATCAATGGTTTCATTGCTAGACCAGATGAAAGATTAAAATAAAAAAAAATAAAAAATAAATAAATAAAAAAAAATAAAAAATAAAAAAAACACACACACACACTTGGTGAAAGTTTTATTCAACCGGACACAGAATTTCAATCGCCGGAAATATTGAAGTATGCGCAATGCATTGAAGCTATGATTTTAAAGACTTCTATATTTTATAAGACTATTGGCTCTTCATAAATTATGTTAAATATTCTTAAAAAATAATGGGAATTTATATATTTTAAAAACATTTGGTATACCTTTTTTTACATTTTGACAAAAAAATAATAACAATATTTTTAAGTATATCAAATAATAACCTAGATTACATATTTCTCCCATGTTACACTACGTTATTAGATTTAATCTGAAATATGTTTTCTGATAAGATTATATTTTAACATTCACGAATAGCATTTTATGTTTGTAGTACGTAAATTTTCTCAAAGGTTATCTTTTGTCGCAATAATGTCAGAATGAATTAATCATCTTATCCCTATATTAAAATAAAACCATCATTCCATCTCATCGCAGAAGATAAACAATAATTTAACATAAAAGTATATAGTATCATGATAGAATTCGTAATAAGTCTCATGTGTTCAGCTGACATTTTTATTACCTAAGCCTATATATGTATGTGGAAAGCTAGTGTATGTGATTGACCTATTGACTAGCAAATACCTTATACAGTATTTGTCTTGCCTATTAAGGTGGAGGTGGTCACGTCCACCACAACAGCGCCACCAAAAATGCCAACTGTGTTTCTTTTATTGATTAATCCTTCAAAATGGAATGATGAAGTCACATTTTATGACCCAGTTCAATGGCCTGGTGTGAAGCTTTCTAACACTTTGCAAAACAAGGCGCAGAAAAGCTGAATATACTTTTCATTTCATTAGCTTTTCGGAGGAAATCGTCGGTTGCATTTATAAACAATGGGTGCGACTTTACGACCCGTAAAAGTTTTATTACAGATGAAATGACTGAGAAGTTTTCCCTTAATGCTTGTTTCATTCCTTATAAAAAGCTTAGTTATTTTTGGTATCATTTTATAGAGCATGAAGCTGTTTGGTTTGAAAATTATACGTTAAGTAGCAGTCTCACTTGAAGATTTAACTGAATATAAAATTTATACATTGTACTCTAAAAAGAAATTTGGACAAATATTTTCCATTTGCGTAAAAAGTTACTTGCATTAGTTGTTTTGTTTTACAAGAGATATATTTGAATAAAATATAATTGTACAGGTTTAGCAATCCCATTATAAAATTCCTTACTGTGTGCGCCTAGAAGATCAGGAAGGAAAATATAATTTCCATTACATTGTTTAACATAGAAACAGAATACTTAAAAAAAAACATTTAATACTAATCAAGTAATTAGGATTCTTCTTGACTGAATATTATATGAAAACAATGTATTCCCTTTGTAATAGCTTATAGACTTGTGTTATTTTCTTTATAGAAATACACCCTCAAATATACTAGCCTAAAATATTTCATATCTGTTAATATATTTTCTAGTTCTTATTTTCTTCAACCTAATTGAGCATGAATATTATTTATGAATTCCTTTTCGTTTGCTTTAAAACTTTTATTTCATTAGCAACAAAACCACACAAAACTCGAATTAAAATATAAATATTCCTAGTTATAACATTTTGTTATTTAATTTCAGGGAGTCATGTATTATATACTTCAACACTTTTTGTGAACTGCCTCTATGTATTTGTCAGCCAGTAACTGAATTATTAAAGTACTAAAACTGAAATGCATATATTTGAGTCACCCTATCTCATGACAAGTCTCTCAGGGCCTCAACTTGTCCATAACTTAGTAAATAAATGGTTAACTTAGCAGTCGTATGCTGTAACAATTATTAACACACTGGGGTAAACTAATATGAATGCATAGCACACGGGAGCAGATCGTGCGTAAAGTGCTGAGGAACATTATTAAACAGTCGCCGACCTGCAGTTCAGGAGCCATATTCCGAAATGAAACTGGGGAAGCGATAAATCTGATAAAATGTTATTTTCTAATCATTTTCCAATATGAGAGGGAGGAGGTAGCATACCATTTAATTGCATTCCTTCCAGCGGTATATTAGATTTTCCAAATTCGTATCTTCCCTTCAATAGGGAATTCAACGAGCAAACGCTCCCTCCATTTTCTCGTTCAGCAGAATGATGAGGGATTTTCGGGATTTTAAGGATTCATCTCCCTATATTCTGTTTGGAATCAGGAATACCTCATGCATCCACAACTTTACAACAAAATGCTTTTAATACAAATACGGTTAACTGGTTTTATCAAATAATTTGTATTTCCCACTTGTCTATTTATAAAAAAAGTACAGAATGTCTATCTTATCTATCTATTTATATATATACATATATATATATATATATATATATATATATATATATATATATATATATATATAACAATCATTAATTTTAACAAAAAAACTTATTTGAGTAAAAATATTCCAAATTTTTTAATTTTTCATCGATAATTTTTCATTTATAGCCATGAAATTTCGTTGATGAATAGAATGAAGAAGTTTTTTCGTAGACACCAAGTTGGGTATTCACGTTTTGTTCATTTTTGTATGCGAATTCTGATTTAAAGAATATTAATTAATGGAGTTTAATTAAATGGTTCTAGTTAATTTTGTATTGAAGGGAATTCTGAAACCCTGAAGTATTCAATGATTAAAGAGTTAGATTTATGTCACTAAATATTGAATGACTGAGCGGTAATAATTTGCTACTAAATTGGTAAAACTTGCATTCAAGTCGTGGAATTTAAACCTCTCTTAATAAGACCCTAACTGAGATAAGAAAATAAATTATTAAGATATCAGTAGTTTCAAAGCATTTCAGTTACGCTGTTTAAAATATAAAACCATACATCAAAAACAATTTAATTGAACGATGACAAATGTATCTTTTTCCTTATTTGACATATTTTATTTTTTATCTTTTGGAATTTTTGTTAATATAAAAGCTTGATATGTTGTTTTACGGAAGAAAAATTTTAAATACGTTCCATGTGATCTTCCTTAAAAGAACTTTCTTTACTCAATAAAGGATTATCCAAAGTTCATTCAAATTAATTCTGCATGGTTGCACTTGGTATATTTGATTGATATTGATTTAATTCTTTTCTTGAATGAATATACTCAAACTAAATGCCTTTCAAAGTCGAGTTAAAGGTTTTACAAAACTATAGAAATATGAAAAGAGAAAAATAAGACTGTATATTTGGAACAATCTAACGATTTATGCGAATTCAATCTTTTCTTCATTATTAACACTTATTTAAATTATCAGTATTCAACAGGAAACCCTAAATACTTTAAGCAATGTGTCCAATGGCAATAATGTTATTTGTGGGCCTTTACGGAAATGTTTTTTCAAAATATCAGCACAGCTGTTGTGCAACAGTTGATGAGTTTCTCTCAGTTCTCAATTCAGCCCACGGCACCCCTGTGGAATCCAATGAACTCGCCTGCTTGCATAAGAACTGATCATTAGAGCAGTGAATGGAATATGTGTATTGAATTCGATTGTAAAATAATATTTCGGTGTGTATTTTACTTTCTGAAAGTATTTCTCATTCTGATAAACAGAACATTGTAAAGAACTGGTATCTTTATACCATTCATTGTTTATGAATTCATCTTGAATATTTTTGAACTCTCGGCAAATATTAATTAGCATAACTACCGTCAACAGGGTCAAAGTATTTAAAATTTACGAAATCTTCAGAATTGATTAAATTTGAAAAATTTAATATGCATATTCTAATGTTTTTCACATAGTAATGTCTTATGCTGCATTTCTAATCCTCATTTTTTCCTGTTTTTTGCCCTTTTTATGCTTTTTTGTTATTTTTTTTACAAGGCTTTAATTTTAACACATATTTTAAAGAAAAAGCATCGTAAACCATGTTCTGTCAATAATTTTTTGAATTCTCTTCTTACGTAAAAAATGAGGGATACATTTCCAGTTTCGAAAATATTTGCCTCATAACAAATAAAAAAAAGAATTATGTTTTTAGTAGTATATTTTTAAAGCAGAAAAACTTATTATAAATTTATGATAAATTAAATAAAATTTCGAACGGAATATTTTCAATCAATTACATCCTCAGCTTATAAAACGAGATCCCACTAATCGAATGAAGCCTTCATAAACTCTGTATTTTAGATAATAAAACTCTTAAATGTATAAATTCATAAATTTATAGAGCATTGTAAAATGTTAAGTAATGATACACAAATGGCGTCAAATATATTAACTTCAGTAATATAATCAGAATTTTAATCTGAATACTCTGTAAGAAATTTAATGCAAAAAACTCATTATTTCATCCTATCAAAATGGCACTTATGAAATGGAGTATTGAAATAAGAAATTGAGATCGGCATCTAAAAAATCAGCTTAAATGCAATGCAATTTTCTGCTTAGTATAAATAACTTTTGTAATATAAAGTTCTTCACTTAATATGAAGGATTTCATAAATAATAGATATAGAAATATGCATTCACATTCAAAAGTACTTTTGGCAGCATCATAAAAATACATAATTCGCCTTTGAAGCTTACTTCTGATGAGCCTTCATTACTTAGTTCTCAAATGGAAATGTATTGAGGAATTACGAATCAATATGTAAATACGAACCGCTCCTCAGCATTAAGAGGAGCGCAACAAAGTTATCAAAGTTGTTAGAGCGGCAAAAATCACCCAATCGAAAAAGAATACAAATCATTCTAAGAGAGTCATTTCCTCCTTCATTTCCCGATGTCATTTACAATGAATTGAAAAGTCAACACTTCTAAAACTCCTAGTTATGAGGTCATAAACAGATTCGAATATTCGCCAGCACCTAATGCCTTACAGAGTGTAAAACTCATCTGGTTCTGTTCCGACGGCGGTAAGAATCCCTCTGCTGTATTTGAGAATGATCGCTTGCGTTTTTATTTTCTTCTTTATACGAAATATCCTCCACGCCAGATCTGTTGGCTCTATAAATTCTACTTTTGTTGCTTATTTTTTTCTGTTTAAAGTTATAAGCTCTGTACAGTTTATATTAAAAAAATACTGACTATAGCTTGATTTAAAAGGATTAAATTCGCGACGATTCAAAGGAGAGGAAGATTCCTTTTGAAGGAAGAAAATCATACAGCTCGTTTTGGAACTAAAAATCAAATAAAATTTAATTCCTCGTCTCGGATTGAAATGCAAGTTCGTGTGTTGAAACTAGAAAAACTGTTTTTAGAATAGCTTTTTTATACTTTTTAAGCAGCTTTTAAAACTTCTCCGGAAACGAAATTAAATATCAGAATGTTTCCGGCACATTTTATCAAAGAAAAACGATTTTACTGTGACACGTGAACTAGTTAAATACAGTTCATTTAAAAATACTTCGAAGTAAAAAGGCGTATTTAATTAAAAATTGCAATGGAGTATTTAATCATTTAAGTTAATGTCATTTCGATTTCTCTTCCGTTCATATTGGCAAATTTACTTACATTAGAGTAATTTTTAATTTAAAATTCAGTAGGAAAAAATTAAAAATAGAAAAATACATAAATAAAAGGAGGTCTTCAGAACAAATTAGATTTACCTTCATAATTAAGAATATCTAAAGAAATATAAAAATATTTTAACCCTAAAATTTGCTTATTCAATTATTGTTCTGTTCCTTCAAAGTATATAATCCAGTACTATAATTATAGTGAGAAAATCTGATTCGATCCAACTGAATGATAAACGGTAACTGTCCATCATACCTCTCAGAACTGAATGATTAAAAATTTGCCATTTAATTCAATTGTTCAAAATTTGCACATCTTGTTTACAATCACACTTGAATTATTATAAGAGCTTAAATCTTTTTTAAAGAGTAATTCCTAATTTAGTTATATATGCAGGATGATTCTAAATTTTTTTACAAATCAAAAGAGGTGGTAGTACAAAAAGTGCTTCCCAGTTTATTGCAGGCTGTACCACTCCCCATTCTGAGAGATATGTGGTTTGCGCACGATGGCGCCCCCGAACATTTTTCCATCACGATCTGTAACTTTTAGAATGCCACATACCCCGCACGATGGGTGGGACGGACCTGTGGCTTGGCTTCCTCGCTCACCGGATTTTTTCTTCTGGGGTGCACATGAAATCTTTAATGTACGAGATGCCTGTGGACTCAACTGAAGATCTCGTAGCTAGAATCGTTGTCGCCATGAGCAAATTTAATACGACACTAGAAATCTTCAAGAGGGTACGCCACTCGTTCCTTCACCAGCGTCAACTGTGCAACGACAACATGAGCGGCATTTTGAGCATTTGTTGTGAGGTTTTCACTAAACAATAAATGTGATTGCGAAACTTTTAATATTATTCAATCGCTTATCCGTGTGTGTGTGTGTGTGTGTGTGTGTGTGTGTGTGTGTGTGTGTGTGTGTGTGTGTGTGTGTGTGTGTGTGTGTGTGTGTGTGTGTGTGTGTGTGTGTGTGTGTGTGTGTGTGTGTGTGTGTGTGTGTGTGTGTGTGTGTGTGTGTGTGTGTGTGTGTGTGTGTGTGTGTGTGTGTGTGTGTGTGTGTGTGTGTGTGTGTGTGTGTGTGTGTGAGAGAGAGAGAGAGAGAGAGAGAGAGAGAGAGAGAGAGAGAGAGAGAGAGAGAGAGAGAGAGAGAGAGAGAGAGAGAGAGAGAGAGAGAGAGAGAGAGAGAGAGAGAGAGAGAGAGAGAGAGAGAGAGAGAGAGAGAGAGAGAGAGAGAGAGAGAGAGAGAGAGAGAGAGAGAGAGAGAGAGAGAGAGAGAGAGAGAGAGAGAGAGAGAGAGAGAGAGAGAGAGAGAGAGAGAGAGAGAGAGAGAGAGAGAGAGAGAGAGAGAGAGAGAGAGAGAGAGAGAGAGAGAGAGAGAGAGAGAGAGAGAGAGAGAGAGAGAGAGAGAGAGAGAGAGAGAGAGAGAGAGAGAGAGAGAGAGAGAGAGAGAGAGAGAGAGAGAGAGAGAGAGAGAGAGAGAGAGAGAGAGAGAGAGAGAGAGAGAGAGAGAGAGAGAGAGAGAGAGAGAGAGAGAGAGAGAGAGAGAGAGAGAGAGAGAGAGAGAGAGAGAGAGAGAGAGAGAGAGAGAGAGAGAGAGAGAGAGAGAGAGAGAGAGAGAGAGAGAGAGAGAGAGAGAGAGAGAGAGAGAGAGAGAGAGAGAGAGAGAGAGAGAGATATATAAAAAAATATTATCAAAGTGCATAGTTTTTTAGAAACTCTTATCTGTGTTTAGGAATGTAATTGAAAGAGAATATCTCAACAATGTAATAAAAACCATCGTATGCTCCAATTATTTTTGAAGCTTCTCGGGGTTTACTGATAGGTGTTTCCTCTACGGTTGCAATCATACCAGGTTCATTCCTACTGAACTGCAAGAAAAGGATGACGTTTCTTCCCTTTATACCCGTGTACCTGCCACCATAATTGTTTTGAAAGTTTTCTAGATTGGCGACATTTTAAAGTGATGACAATGTATAAAATTTCCTCTGTCACCAAACTCAGAAATCAAATATTTTGTCCTGAATAAAAAATAATTTTTCCTAATTTGCAGCATTCAGGTTATTTCCTCCTTCGGTACTTCAAGATATCTATTAACAGCATCATATGGGAGACACAGTAATCATGCCACAGCCTCTTTTTAAGTATGCAGGCCTTTTTCATTGAATTCCAGGATCTAGCATAATAACTCAGAATCAGCTTCTGCCCCCCAAAGTATCATTTCGCTCGAAGAGTGTTGCAGGTATTCCATGATCCACAATCGTCTTCCAAGACTTTTGGCTGAGTCATGACAGAAATGACAACTTTTCCACTGGGAGAACGTCGCCTTTCTCAAACATTTTAACCCACAAAAATATTTAACTATTCACGATGCAATATAAAAGAATCAATTATTCCCCGTGAGTAACTATTACTTAACAGATTTTAAGATTTTTTTTCTTTCGAAACGTGTGTAAATAAGGAACATTATCAACGTACATTTTTTTTCTTGGAACGAACACAATAACCGTAAACAGTAGGAATTTCAGAGTGTGGAGCTGTATTTATTTATATTGAGTGTTTTATGTTATATGTTAAGTTATAACTTGAATTGACTATAGCCTCAAATGCAATTTTAAAATGTGTCTTTAATTCAAAGCATTTTAGTTTCTAATTAAGTTGCAAGAAAGAGGTAGAAGCAAAGGTAAAATTAATGTATTATTGAAAAATATAAATTTCACAAAATAATAATGAATCTTTCACAATATTTTGTAACATTATTACCTTTATTTTATAGGTGATTGTAAATGTAGAAAAGTGAAAATTTATTTCAATATTGGAAAATAGGTAAGTACATTTATATAATTTTAGGTTAAACATTCTAATTCATTTTTAATTTAGTAACGTTAATCAATCATTACATTTGTTTATATTTGAGAATGTTTTTATTTGAGAATTTGAGACAATTTATGTTTGAGAACAATAGGATATCAGATTACTAAAATATATGTAATAAATGTGTTTAAGATAAGACCTTTAACTATAGCAAATTTTTTAAAATACATCTTCATTATTTACAAGGAATATTTTATTACAAATCTTTCTAAATAATAATGATTAAAAGTTTTGCTATTTTTCAATGAAACGGAAAATTTTTACTGTTTTTTATAAAACTTAAAATTTTTCTAATTATTTTACCTTCAGTATGAAGGTAAAATAATTAGAAAATATTTTTCATCTTTTATTTCTTTTTCACTTTTTTTCTTCTTTTTTTAATTTTATAATACTTAAACAAAGATGAGAAGTTATGAATACTTCATCAAATACTGAACATATTCTTACAGTTTTTTTCTTAAATTATCAAATAGTTTGTAGTATTTTCCTGATCCCTACATTGTATGCTAACAGTTACAGAATTCACTCATGATGCTTCTTATGTTTTAATTCTGGAACCTTCCCATGTAGCATATTTCTAACCATGGCGTCCATGCATCTGTGAGTACATGAAAGAGTTCCTCCTGTTCATGTGGAATATTTTATCTCTAGTATTTACTGTATATCTATATATATATATATCTCTAGTATTTATTGTAAACTGACTCAAATAATGGTTTTATAAAATCAGGATTGACATATACACAGCCTATTTTTAACACGTCCTCTAATATTTATCACACTGTTTCGTTTCATTTCTTCTAATACAATTCGAAAAAATCTCAAACTTTTTCGCATTGTCACAAAATTTTATCAAAATATTTGCATTTTCCTTCCGAATCATACTATGTTGTTATCACATCTTAGATGTGTCATCAGAATCAAAGAACAAAGCACTCGGTATATATGTATTGTGTGATTTATTTAATTTTTACAATTTACTACGTGAAACAGATACATTTTTTTGTTTCATATATGCACTATTGGAAACCAAAACTCTCATTTTAGCAGTTCATCATGAAATAGCTGATAAAAACGATAAAATTGTTACAGCAACTTCAGCATAAAAATCCCTATTTTCAATTCACGCCAGCCAAGCATGCATGGAAGTCATTTCAATTTATTTTGAAACAATCAAAACAGATTTTTTGTACTCACATTTGAATTAAAACTTTGTTATACATCGTGATATAGGAAGAAATGCCTACAAGTTCGTGTCCGACTTTTCTGAAGTTTTACGGTAACCTACAGGGATTCTTCTTCCTCCTACAAACTGTTCTATTCCGGGATGGCGCATTGTTCATCGTAAGGAAAAAAGCATTATCTACAGAATTTAAATATATATATATATATATATATATATATATATATATATATATATATATATGTACATAGATTGATAGATATAGATATACATATATATATAATTCATAATTTAGAAGCAGTCTGTGCAGTAGGGTGTTAAGTTAGTGAATAGAAGACACCGATACATTCCGGATAGCATTTATTGAAAGAAGAGATCAAGTTAAATTTTCGACAACTGTAACATAGGTGTCCTCCTTCCCGAGATTAGCAGCGTGCTGTTTCTTACTGAAGAGGGTTTTATAAAGCAAATGCTACAGTGTTGTTAAGTATATAAGAAATGTCTTAAGAATTCACTAACACCTGTGTGTTTTAGGGCTTCAGTATGAAGGTAAAATAAGGGAACATTCATAAACTTAGAATTGCATTAAATAGGTTACATTATCAAAGACCTCTTATTATATTAGTTTAATTTATCTTAATATACATACATATATATATATATATATATATATATATATATATATATATATATCATTCATTCAATTTTTGAAAAATAAAAGCATGAATATAAATTTAAGAAAAAAATGTTGTTTTTTTTTTTTTTATTTCAATTCTTTAAATAAATTCAAGTAATTACTTGAAATTATATCTCAGTAGAAATTTTTCAAGGACTGCCATTTGTAAAATTCAAAATTTAAATGTTAAAAAATTTCTTTTTGTTCAGTTTGATAGTATTTTTTAACTTTTTTCAAAAAAAAAATGTGCAAAAATATTGAATTTAAAAATTAAAAGGAGTTTTAATCTTCTAAGTGTAGATAATTTCTCCTTAATGAGCAGGAATTTAAAAGAGAATAAATAATTATTTGGGGATAAAAGCAAAGGTTTTCCTTACTAATAAATGAGAATCATTATTTAAATATCGTGTATAATGATTTTCTCACGCAGAAATTTAGCACAGGTTAAAACATGCTTTTGTATTCTAAATATCGATTGTTTTTTGCATGTGCTGATTTCGACTATATAACATGGTATTATCTAAATTGAACTATTTATATTTCAGGGAAAGAAAACAATCTGAATAATTTTTTCCTGTAATATAATTACTGGTAGTTTGAATTAATTGCGCGTTCCACTTCTCATTTGAATTATTGTAAATAATTGAAAATGCTTTCCATGAAATCGACTCAAAAATAATAAAAATCACGGAAATATTGATTTTGAAATTTTAATGTAAGACATTCAAGAGAAAATAATTTTAAGCAAAATAAGTCTGAAAATCATGAAACGTAATGAATAACTTTTCATGCATATAAATATGAATGAAAAGTTATTCATTATGTTTCATGATTTTTAGACATTGAAGACATTGCTACGTCATCTAGTCACCTAGTTTTAATATGTGGCCGAACAGTTTTTAGCAAACACGATAGATTTGGGATTATGTAGGGATTCGAACTTGCTACTTTAAGATAATGAGAGCAACGCTCTAACCAACTACGCCACCGCCACACAGTTTGTTGGTTGAACACTTTAGGTAAGATTCATAGTGAATAATGTTTTACTGATTACTCCTGCAAAAGCTAAAAAATGACGTAAAGACGAGATGTAAAAAAGACGAGTTACAAACCGAATGCAGCGATAAGCATGTCTTGCTTTCCCAGATAAATATAATCAGCTATTTCTTTCAAAACACTTAACGTGTCCTAGTGATACAATTATGTTTTCAGAGTAAAATAACTTTGGTTCGATCCCAGCCACTACTGAACTACGAGAGATTAGTGTTGCATTTATGTTTTCTGCTTGTATATCTGTTAGGTGTGTTTCTGAAAGATTTCAGAGTTTCCATCATTCTGGTATGTGAGCACCTTACGAAAGGCAAATACAGTGAATGTTGATTCTAAACATTTGGTTATTAGGTTTAAATTACGCCAAAAAACATTCAATTATTAGGCTGTCATCAATTCCGCTTTGAAGTGTCTGATTGGTATGCATGACTTAAAATGATGACCAATGAATTTAAAAAGACATTACCAGTAAAAAGATTTTGATTTATGCTATGAAATAATGCGATGTATGAGGAAGGTACTGCTTGTTCACATGAGTTTCATCACTCCGTATGGATTTGTATAATGATTTAAATTTACTCTGCTAATCAGATTCTACCTTTCTCTGTAATGAAGTTAAACAAATGTACACAATCAATTAATGTGAATACCTTTAATATTCCACAATAACCATTTTTCACAGAGTGGATTGCAGCAGGACGTACCGGAAGAGAGTCAATTAACTTCCTGAAGGTGTTTACTGCGATGTTGATCCATGCCAACTCCAGTACCATGGACTGTTGCACTTCATTACACAGGTGAAGATGCATTCTGTGAAACACATGATCGAGTTGGTCCCAAGGATTCTCGAATGAGTTTAAGTTAGTTGAGTTTTCTGGCCATGAAAGATCGGAAAACTCCTCCTGGTTCTCTTTGAATCTTACGCGAACACTGATAAATATATGACGCATCGCACTGCCCAGCTCTTCCCCAGTCCATAATGTGCCCGCTTGGATCGTTTCGGCAATGGTTGCAGGGTGTTTACATTCAGGTTTCTAGTGTTATACGCCAGAGTTTATCTGTCCGATGAAGCATAAAATGATTCATCGGGAGATGTTACGTGTCACCACACAATGGACGTCCAGTGCAGTACTCGGGACTTTGTCTTGCCATTTCTAGCTTTGGTTTCCGATGAAAAGCAGTCGGCATAGATGGATGAACCAGGAGTCTGCTTCAGAAGACCAGGAGTCTGCTTCAGACGTGACAGCATTCGCTGAACAGTAATTTGGGACACACTATTGGCAGACCACTCGTTCATCTGGGTGGTCAGTCGTTCAACGGTAGCACATCTATTCTCTCGAACACACTCTCTGTAGTCGTCTCAGACTTCTGTCATCTATGCCCCTTCGTGCACTTTGCATTTGCCACGTCCTTGATTTTGAACAATCTCATTTTACGATGCAGGGTATGCTTTTACCACGGTAGCACGCAAAGAGTTCACAAACTTGGCCGTTTCGGAAATGCTTCCACACTTGGTCCGAAAGCCAATGATCGCTCCGTTTCTGCATTATGTTAATGATTGGAATGTTTTCCGAAATCTTCCCACACGTTTTATATACGCTCAACTGCCCTGCAATGCCACCAGCCTTCAGTGATAGATTTTGTAACGTGGACGTCTAAAGTAAGTGGTGGTCACATTAATGTGACAGTATTATGTATAAGAACACATTCTCATACATATATATATATATATATATATATATATATATATATATATATATATATATATATATATATATATATATATATATATATATATATATGTGTGTGTGTGTGTGTGTGTGTGTGTGTGTGTTATCTCAAGAATTATTTCTATCAGAGGTATACAAATTTATTCTCACACAGCATCATATTTTCTCTCCACGATTATTATTTTAAATTATGTAAAGCTAAATGAATACGTTGCTCATTTGTATGTTTTCATTTCTTAAATTTTTAATTGTTGTTGTCGTGAGACAAGTATTATAGGGTGCGCTGCTCCACTTTTCCAACTGAACTATATTTTGGGGTGGAGTCCGTCTTCCTCAGTACGCACAGGTCATGGGGACCCGTTTATAGGGTAGGCAATCATTCACGTCCTCTTCATAGGACAAGACAGGATAGATAGAGCGAGAGTATACATCCATGCCCGAACCGGGATTCGAACCCAGGACATCCCTATCCGCAGTCAGGAACGCTGACCACTTGACAAGTTCGGCGGCTAAAGTTTTAATTAAAATTATAGTTTATCTTGCATTACAGACTGTCTTCCTTTGTGTGTATTTTACATCCTACATTAAACATAATGTTTATTTGTAAATATGAAAATATTAAATAATTATGTTATTATGTAGCTAGAATTCTTATAAACTGTAGAGGAAATGCAACTTTATAGAAAATACTAGCATATTTCTTTCTATTAAACATATTGTATAATCATAAGAGGGATTAAAAAAATTTTTAAGTTTATTGTTTTGTATTTTAATATTTCCTTTTAATTTCAGATCATTACGAAAAATATTTCCCTTCTCATTTTAGTTCATTAACATTTATTCATCATTCTTGATTTTTTAAACAACATTCTTTGTTTATACACTTTCCTTTTATGCTTAATTATGTCTTTGGGGAATAAAATAAACTTTGAACTGAAAATCTAAAAAAATAAATTGACGTTTGTCGAGAAACAAACATTTTTATGGAGAAAATATTAAATTTATTTATTACAAAATCAATCTTTGTACAGTTAAAATTATAATATTTATCTTAAGTAAAAATCTTAACTTAACAATTAAACATAAAATATTTTTAAATAATTTCTCTTGAATCACATGATAAAAATTAAGAAAGAAATGTTATATAATGAATAGTTGTAAGGGAGAAAAATAAAACGCCCTTGCGGAATTAGCTGGGTTCATTTTTTTTCCTCGCCATGCTTGTTTTCCTGCTCGTCGAAAAGATTCAGTTGAAAACACGATGGCATATTATCAGCAAGAAAGCTCAATTTCATATATTTTTTAATTCGAATAAAAGGCATTGAAAACTGAACAATGAATCACGTTTAAATATTAAATGGGCCGTAGTAGCCTAGTGATTAGAGCATCGGCATTCCGTGCGGAAGTGCAGGGTTCGATTCTCGATGATTCCCAACGAGACCCACCAAGTACATGCGATATAGTGCTCGTTAAATCTGTGGAATCGAAAGTCCTGTGGTAGGTTATTGATCAGTTACCATGTGTGCAAGGTTCTCAAGAATATTTCCTCCCCATTCATGTCAAAGTCAAAATTCAGGGAGCGGAATTCTTGGTAGTGCCATCTATCGGAAGATTTGAAAAGCACCATGAAGGGGAAGTCGTACTTTTCCCTTCATGGTGCTCTGATTAATCGAAATACGCACTTTTTTTACTTAAATTCGCATAGCCAAGGCATAGCGAGCTTGACTTGTCTAAGTGTCATAAGTAACAACAACAAATGTTAAATTAATACATTCAAAAATATTAATTGCACCGATAAATCCATAGAAATATGTACAGTGAAAAACGAAATCACAAAATCGACTTACTAAAATGAGATCCTGGATGCCAAAAATACTAAAGTTATCAGAAATTAACCTACATTGTTTACGATATAGCACCAACTTGGCAAGAAACTGAAGAGCACACTAAAATATAGACTACCTGTTATAGAAAACCAAATTTTAGGAAATGGACAGATTGGTGACGTCATATGTATAGGTTTTCCATACATTTCCTAATACTTTATAACTATGCAATTTTATATATATATATATATATATATATATATATATATATATATATATATATATATATTTCTAATAAGTAAAGAAATTACATAATTTACTTGATAGTTTTAATATAAGTGGCGAAAAACTTCATAACTTTTAATCCCCCAGATGAAAATCTTGAAAAACTCTTAATCGCAGTTTATTAAATATTCATAAGATCTGAATTTTGATATGATAATTTAAAAGACACTTTTATTTTTCTTTATGTAAAAAAAAATTTATATTCAGTCTTACATTACACCAAGATGATAAAAAAAAAAACACTACATCACAAGATATACACACCAAGATATATAGTATATACATTATACTACGCAAAATATTTTCTAATAGTTAATTATTACATTTTCTTCTAATAAATATCCCAATATATTATATTTTTAATTAGGATAGATTAAGATTGCTTTACGTTTCTCTTAATGGTTGAGACGTAGATAATATGGCACAAAAAATCTTCAAAGCATCTAAGATATCAGAAATATTATATAGCATAGTTTTTTTTCCGTTATCATTGAAAATTAAACACACACACAATCAGGTTTTACCTAATGTTTTTTATTCAAATAAATAGCAGTTAATAATTTCTCAAATTACTAAGGCAACTTAATGGTATTTATTTATTTATTTATTACATTACATATATTCAGACTTGTATGCTTGATTCTTGAGATCCGCTTGTAAGTCTTCGTCGATAATAGGACAAATAGCACAATGACAGATGTACAACCACAGAAGAATAACGAAGAAAAACACCCAGGGCCACGGTGGGAATCGAACCCACACTCCTACGCTCTCAAGCGATTAGCGGTGATGCTTTAGACCACTCAGCCACGGAGCGCCCAACTTAATGGTAAGTCAGAGACTTTTTTTAAAAAATTACAGTTCGGCCAATTGGACTTTTTTGCAAAAGGTTGATTTTCATTACTAATTGTATGTTGAAAACGGAGAAGAAATTACATATTTTGCAACAAAAGTTGCTCTACATCAGCATCGTGTGTAGGAAAGTTATTGCTTGATGAACATCTCTGTCACAGAGTAAACTGTTTCACTGCCTTCATCCGTTTTCGGGCAGCCAAGTTGTGCATCCACCTGTCAGGGGGAATTTGCAGGTCGAGTTGATGCTCCATCCGCTTCAAAACAGTTTCAATACCGGAAAATACTTCACTAGGTGATGATTCCGTGTCTGTTTCAATTTGAACATAAAGGCCATCTTCTGCCTTAGCATTTTCATCAAATGTACCATCATTTGCAGTTTGAATTCTGTGGTCTGGCTCATAATCCATTCGGATATGAAAGCGAGTCAGATAGACGGAGTTCGCATTATTAGAGCTCTAAAGTCTAGAATCATATTGCTCATCAGTTTACATCCAAAATCCATTTTTCCGTGTTTTAGTTTTATGTGTAAAATGTCTTTAAATGATTCAAAACTTTTGATTTAACTAATCTCTGTGAAACATTAGAAATTCTTGGGTTTCGTAAAACCTACACATCAAATAATTACTTGAAAATAGAAGTTGTAGCTTTAAAATTATAATTTTTCAATGTGTATAAGATTCATCAAGCAGAATTTCATTTCATAAAAAATATTTTAATTAAATAAAATTTTACAATTCAGTTTTCTGAAAAAATATTTAACATTTAATATTTTTTTAATTAAAAATATTTTTTATATAAACGAAAGTTTTTTTACTTTCTTAAATAACGTCTATAAAACTACAGATAAATCTTCAATTATAAAACTTATCCACAGATAAATTATTAAAAGTTAGATAACTGAACTATTTGTTTTATAAAAAATGAATCAATTTCAATTTTTTATAATATTAAATATTTCGATAAATAATTAAAAGTAATAAAAAATTCACATACTGCCATAATATACAAAAAATCCTTTGTTACTTAAAACCAACATAATCAGAATTAAAAATCTGGATTTAGCATAATTAATTTTTAAATATTAAAAATACAATATTATTTTAAATTAATTTCAAAAATGTGATATGAATATAAAAGCCTCAAAATTTGCTGAAAAATTCTAGATTTTTGGAAAGAACGTTTTATAAATAATATTCTTAATAATTCACAAACAAAAGTAGAAAGAAAAAGAAAATTTTATGTTGAAAATTTTGTCAAAAATTTTTTTAAAAAAATAGCATTATATATTTGTTCTTATTTTCTTTATCTGCGCTTTATATATATAATTCAAACCTGTCTTATTAACACATTACTTTCAAACTCGTTTTCTAAGCAATTGATCCAAAAGATTCCATAATAAGCTGACTCTTTGGACCTCTGATTTAATAGAACAGAGCTTTAAGTTCAAGATAGGAAAAAGTAGTAAAATTTGCATATAAAGAAAGTCAGCTGCTTGATTTCTGTTATAAATTGCTTACTTTTGGAATTTCTATAAGGCTAACTAAAGTAATAAATCTTGTGTACTCTCCTCAAATTAACAAGTTTTTTATTTTCTAAAAATCCGATTCTTATTATTTTTTAATTTTGGACATGCTTTAGCAATTTCCTTCCCTATGAGGCTATACATATTTCAAATCAATTTCTAAGGTTTCCACCTGCCAGATTATAAATCCCAGATTTTAGGCTTCACATTTTTTCTTCTATTAAAAGTGAGACAACCAATATGTTAATCAACAGACATATTCTATTCGTCAAAAGAAAAGGAATATTTATGTTATTAATTGTGAAATAAAATTAAGTTTTAATTAAATAATATGAAAATGTGTGTGTGTTATCAATGAAAAGGTATATTAAATTTGCGAATCTAACTAGAATTTTGACAAAAGTTTTAATACTAGAACATTATATATTTACGCTGCTTCTAGCAAGCCTAGTTGACAGCCGAATGGTCAGTGCTTTTGATTTCGGTTAAACAGTCCGTGGATTCGAAACCAAACCTGGGCTTGGTTGTTTGTAGGGGCTTGAAATTCACCTTACGCCTTAAGTTCCGGTCTAATTAGCCTTATGCGTAAAAATATAACCATTGATCTAAAAACAACTTTCTGCTGTACTCAGCAATTTTAAATTTAATATTTCTAAAATACATACGAAAAATTCATAAATTAGTACATTTTAGTTGGCGATACATTACAAACACCTTGTTGTTCCGTGTTTTCTCTCTTAAACGATCGGATAAATATAGTCCCATCATTCGAGTTACTCTGAAAAAAATGTGAGTTCTAAATTAACGAAAACTTAAGTTATGTTACAAAAAATGAGAGTCAGTTATGAAAAGCACTTCAGAGAAATTATAAAAATGTCAGGCTTAGCAAATTTTAGCTATATTTATATCATAACCTACAATACATACTCTTAGTGATACCTTATTTTATTGTATATCTCCAAGCAATATCCTCACATTTTATCTTGAATAAAGGTTTCAGGAGTTAGTCAGTACATCAAATTTGTCATTATAAATGCTTGGATGATGTGTAAATTCACTTACGTCATTTGTAATTAAAAAATTTGTTTGGTTTGTTCTGTTGCTCGATGCTATACATGGTGATTCTAAACTCTTTTTACAAATTAAGAAGAATGATAGTACCCATTCAGACAAGCAATAATTACATACGAAGATAGGGTCGCGTTCCATTCTGAGAGGCAGAAAAGAGGAACTCTCACCTGAACTTACAACCGTGTTGGGCAAGTGAATGATAATACCAAAAGTTTCACTATCATATTTTTCGTTTAGTGAAAGACTAACAGCACATGCTCAAACGGCTGACCACGTGTTTCGTTGCACAGTTGACACCGGGAAGGAATGATTGGCACACATTCTCCAAGAATCCTGGTGTCGTGTTAATTTTGTTCGCGCCAACCACGATTCTAGCCACGAAATCTTCAGCTGTGTCCAAAGGCATCTCGTACACTAAAGATTTCATGTGACCCCAGAAGGAAAGTTAAGTGGGTTGAAGTCCGGTGAGCGAGAAGGCTAACCCACTGGTCCGCTACATCCAATCCATCGTGCGGGATATGCGGCATTCAAAAGTTACAGGCCGTGATGGAAAAATGTGCTGATGCTCGACGTGCATAAACCACATGTCTCTCTGAATGGGAAGTGGAGCAGCTTGTAATAAACTGGGAAGCACTTGTTCCCAGCAGATACGGTATGTTGGACTGGTCAAACGGTCTGGCATGATGTAATGGTCTTCCAGGCAATCACCAAGGATACCTGCTTAGATTTCATGAAAAATTTCTGGTGATGTCTATGAGGAGTGTATTGTTGTAATTGTTGTTGTCTGACCAAACGTGTTCATTGCGCTTATTGAAAATGCTTTCTCTGCTGAATGTTGCATCATCACGAAATAATACTGATGCATTAAATCTTAAATTGTTATTCTTGATCCCTGCATCCTCTGCACAAATTCTAACCGACAGGGATTATCGTCTGTCTGCAAGATTGCACTTTTCGCATGATGTACGTGTACATAGCCTTTCATAAAAATTTTCGGACGATGTTATTCAGATAATACTTGAAACGATGGCATTGCTCCGTTTTTAATATTCAACATCTACTCTGATTGACATTTTAAATTACATGCAAAAATTAGGTTCTACCATTACGTGGAATGATAAGATTATTTCCCCTCAAAGAAATATCGCTTTATTTCTGATATTTATTCATTGATATAATTATTTGCTACTACAAACAATTCCGAAAATCATTTACTTTTGTATGAGGTGGTTACAATGATATGTTAAAGATTTTATATTTATTAAATTTCAATGATGCATTCTTAAAAAAATTACAATTGTAATTCAAAATTCCGTCTGTACAATCATTTATTTTTAATTAGCTAGCCAAAGCTACTATTGCAAAACATATACGTATCTTTCAGAGAAAAATTAAGATAAAAAAATAACGATATTAATAAATAATAAAATGTATATCTGAAATACTGTTTTGCAACACACATTGAGATCTCTCATGTAATTCAGCTCAAAACAAACTGAAATTCGCTTATAACGCTTGATTTTTTTTTTAAATTATGAACTTATAAAGTACTGATGCATTATACTTCCTTTGTGTGCGTATTTCAATATATTTCCAATTCATAGAGCACCAGGAAAAGTGTAAACACGTTCAGTGCAAAGAGCAGATTCAATATAATTTTAAGCGCTGAAAAAACATCAAATTTTATTGTTTGTTTAATATACATTATAAGAATGTTTAAAAACATAAGAATATACTCTTGCGGCTTTTTTATCCCAACAATAGTTACGCAAGTGTAACATTTTTTTAATTGAAGAGAAAACCATATATATATATATATATATATATATATATATATATATATATATATATATATATATATATATATATATATATATATATATATATATATATATATATATATATATATATTATATATATATATATATATATATATATATATATATATATATATATATATAATATATATATATATATATTATATATATATATATATATATATATATATATATATATATATATATATATATATATATATATATATATATATATATATATATATATATATATATATATATATATATATATATATATATATATATATATATATATATATATATATATATATATATATATATATATATATATATATATATATATATATATATATATATATATATATATATATATATATATATATATATATATATATATATATATATATATATATATATATATATATATATATATATATATATATATATATATATATATATATATATATATACATATATATATATATATATATATATATATATATATATATATATATACATATATATATATATATTATATATATATATACATATATATATATACATATATATATATATATATATACATATATATATACATTGGTGCTCAGTACCAAAGTACTGTAAGTTTAAAATACATTTATATCTCATAAGAAGAGGGAAAGCTATCATTGCAATTCTCAATGACTGCATGAGTAGTGTCATTCACGAGGTTTTGAATCCTCGCTGATCGAATAGGAAGATGAAACGCTCCGCTTTATATTTAAAGGAAATATAAATAAATTAAATTGCTAAAATATATTTTTACAAATTGTTATAAATACTGTAACTTTTTTCTCTGCTTAAATCAAAAATTCTTATATTTAATGCAACTATGAAATTAATTGAAACCGCAAGAAGTATTTAATTTTAATTTCCCCAACATTTTCTCCTTCCTAAGTAGAAAAAAAGATATAATACTCAAACTCTAATCAAGTCAATAATTATTAGAACTCTTTGGTTGAAATATGTGTTGGGAGTGAAATAAAATTTAACATTTTTCATACTTTACTCCACATTTCTTAGTCCAGTAAGTCAAGAAAAATAAACGATGTCTGTGATGGAAAGAGAAGATTCTTTATCCCTGAATTCGAGCCATTAATAGGATGATTGTGTATGGTTCACTCAGCAATTACCATGTTGAAATCAATTGAAATGACTTTGATGCTCTCCTGATGAGGTCGGGCAACCAATCGTGGTGCAACACGTTTCACTGAAAATTTAATTAGGGTTGAAATCAGTTGACTCAGAAAACGGTAAGTTGTTCGAAGATTCAAACCACAATTAATAATGGAAATATTAGTTACACCATTTTTCATCCTATAAAGGCAGTTAAGAAATAAGGACTGAATAACTTTTCTCGTATAATTGCTAATAAATTCAATAATTTCTAAAGATTAATGATTAAAATTATGTGAAATTTGTTTTAAGTTTGGTAATTTATCTTGAAGTATTAACTTTCTAAGGATGCTGAACATCAGTCATTATATTTAGCTGTATAATAAAGTTGTTAGAAAAATCTGAGGAACATCTGCTTTGGAATCTTTTCTTCTTGGAGGATAAACCTTTAGTCTTGCTCAAAAGAATTGACCATTCATTTAACAGTTTTTATGCATATCTTATAGTGTATGTATATAACTATATTTTTCGCAACTGCTAAAATTTAAAAACTTCTTTTTAATGAACTGATGATAGAAAATTTGCATAAAAATAATGATTTGGCGTATAGAATTTTAAGTGTTAAGCGTTTGGAAATTAAATAACTGCTATAAGTTGTGGCATTAAATTTTTCAAATAATTTTAAACTTGCGTCGTTTTAACATCAAAATGATGTTAATTTTAAAGTTTATATATAGTTTCAAATATTCTAAAATCCAATTAAGCTTAAGCAAGTACCATTATTTAGCATAACAAGGTAATCTTTCAGCAATGTTATCATTATTCAACATAATAAAGTAATTTTTGTCGGAAGTGTTGACATTTACTCAATTTTAAACTCCAAGAGCTCTTGCTACATTTGAAATTATTAATTAAAATGTATCTGGGAATACATTGCCTTAATTCTTATACATAAACTTTATTATATTTATGTATCGAAGATGTTATAGTAAAATGTGCAAATTTCTACATAAGTGTAATTAACATATCATTGAATATCAACATATAGTAAAGTGTTACGAAATATTATATTATAAGTATTTACTCTCTTATAAAGATATGAACTGTACAGTAAACATTATTTGTTGCAAGATTTAAAAGACATTATAAAATATTTAGAACACAGTAATTTTTTCATTTTATATCACTATCTGAATAAAATTTGATAATTTATTTTAATCTTTTTCCTGCTGAACTTTGAATCATTTTGATGAATTCAAGATATTATTTTATTTATATATCAATATTATTAAATTTCAAGATTTGTGTTTCATAAATCTTGCGATTTACCAAATAAACAAACAAAATACTTAAAAATGATGGATATTTCCTTTCCTTTTTTTGTTTTATGTTTCCAAGATCAAATAAAGAAATAATTTTGATTTCAACATGATTTCTACTTTCATTTTAATTCAATCTGTATTAATTTTGATCATTGTTATGGATTCCACTAATCACTTGAATTTTGTCCACTAAACTCACACTTATTGTATTGTAAGTGTCAGCATGTAAGTCAATTACAACCTTTCGAAAACAGATAATAAATGTTATCAGCATTTCAATTAGAATTATTATACAGATTTTATACAATGTGCTCCATTTCATTTTGAACAGATTTAGCAAAAAAGAAATTTTTATATTCTCTCTGATACCAACATAAGCTTTATAAATATTCAAAAATAAATGACCTCAACAATCTCTTTCAAAAAAATTTTGACAATATGCTGAATTGCAACCGAGGGAATAACGAAAACAGAAGTATCCTCGAAGACCGAATAATATCATTCGAGTAAGCACTCAAAGCAAACTGTCTAATAGAATTCCGCCAACATCTCAACCGCACTCTACACAAGCTATAAAAACTGAAAGCCCCACAAAGGCCGACACCTTATGAAAAAAGATTCCGCGGGATATAGTTTCAATTTTTTATCTCACCTCATCGAGTGCTTTGCGACGCTCACAGAATTTGTTGAAGGATGAAGGGGAAGAGCTGGACAATCTATTTTATTTCCCAGCCCGGTCGTTGAAGGAGCGCATTCGATTCTGAGAAATGTGTATCTTCTCGTATCAAAACTGAAATATATTTTTCCCAGCAAAAAAAAAAAAAAAAAAAAATAAGAACTTGTATGAGAATTTTTTTTTCATTTCAAGAGAAATCGGATACCTTTAAACAGACCAGATCAATTAACCTCGTCTGTTTTGATGAAGTAGTCCAAAAAGAGAGAACTTAGTCCGCTGAAAACAACGTCAGCATCTGATGATCAATCACTGATACTTTTAAAGGTTTTTGGTAAAAAAATGGTTTTAAAAGATAACCCTGTTTTTCAATATCAAATGAAGATGTTAACCAAACAAAGAAACGACTAACAGTACAATCTTAAAGAGAAGTAGAGGGAGAGAGATTCAGTAAAATTATTTCACTATTCAAAAACATCATTTATTTTTCAAATTATGTTTACTTATTATAAAATTATTATTGGTTGAAGTTTTATATTACAAAAATATTACTGAGGAAATATAATGATTTTCCTCAAAATTGAAGTGAATGGTATTGAGTTTGTGGAAAAATAATAAATTTTGAGAAATACAATTTGGATCAAAAACTTAATTTCTAGTCTGCGTTTAGTATTTCATTTTTATTTTTCAATGTTTTAATTTTGTTTATAAATTTTAAATTAAAGATATAAATTCCGATTCTTCATATGAATATGAATTTCGATATCAGTAATATGAGATTCATTGTATTGTTTTGCTAAAAATTTAATACATCCTATGTTTCTAGAACCAATGTGAGTCCCGAAAGATTCTATAGTTTCAATAACATTTAAAATCATTTTATTTGCAGAAGATTATGTGTGTTCATAGCATTGAAAATACTTTCCCTGTTAACAGTATTTTTCAATAGGATTTGATGACTGGAATAGAAATATTTTCTCATGCATTTATAGGATACACCTATTCAAGGGGTGAATGTGACAGTGGGGTACCCTTCTTCACTCCAAAAGTGAATTAATAATGATACACACACTCAGAGAAACGAACATAAATGCCGAACCAGGATTCGATCTCGAGCCCCACTACTTCAAAGGCTCATCCCTCCATCATCGGTCGGCTTAAACGGAATGCATTATTACGTATCATTTTATTTCGAAAATTTGAGAAAAAACTTCAAATTTTTCTTTTTCAATATTCAAGCAATGGTTACGAATTTTAAACTGTAAATATGAATTCTAATTCTTGTTATTACAAAGATAAAATTATTTATAAAGAAAATTTAATTACCTAATGCTATTTTTCTATGGTGAACTCTTTATAATATTTACATAATAAACGAAACTCTACATTCATATTATTTTTAAAATAATAACTTACATCATCGAAGTTATACAATTAGATGATATAAATGGTTAAAATTACATGAACACACACAGGTTTCGTAAATTGTAAAATAATATGAATACACTTTTGTGACCAAGTAATAATATTTATTTACAAAAAGTGGGTGCTAAACGACTTAATGTACGCCTCAGAGTTCAAGAGATAGTAACATCTTTTGAGCTGAGACTTATTTAAAATAGTGTAAAAGGTAATTTTTGTTAATAAATGGTATTTCTTGGTCACAAAGTGCAATGTTCGGAAAAAAATGTAAATATTATTTTATGATTTATCCACTTGTTGAAATGTTTCAACAAGTGGTATCTGTTGGAATTTAGCTCGTAAATTGTTAACAAATGATTTAGACATACTGTGTCGTTATAAATATTGAAACGGTACAATCCCTAATACTATATTTCATCTAATATAAACACAGTATGAAATGAAATTTTTAATTGTTTAATATAGCAATTTTAATTATTAATGTAGTGTAATTCTTAATTCTGAAATAATTGTATATATGTGTGTGTGTGTGTGTGTGTGTGTGTGTGTGTGTGTGTGTGTGTGTGTGTGTGTGTGTGTGTGTGTGTGTGTGTGTGTGTGTGTGTGTGTGTGTGTGTGTGTGTGTGTGTGTGTGTGTGTGTGTGTGTGTGTGTGTGTGTGTGTGTGTGTGTGTGTGTTACGGACAAAGCCTGAAGTTCGGCCTGTTTCCGAATTGGCCGGGCTTGTGGCCAATATTCCATGCACTGGAAATGAATAACGTATATGGGATTTTGGCCGGCCACTTCCCGAAGTGCCGGAACTGCCTAGCCAATGTTTGATGTGAAGCAAGAATAATCGGTAGGGGGCGCAGCTGTCGATTCCGTGTGTGATGATGGCATACTTTTGGTAGCAAGGACAGTGTGTTATATTTTCAGCATATCTGGCATCCATGTATCGAATCACGAATCTGGCAACGCGTTATTGTTTACGGGCCTGCCAACTGAATAGTTTCTATTGTGATTTAGTGTGCTTTCCTCGGATAGGTAAGCCCTTTCAATATTCATTTGTTTTTTGTTATACTGTAGATCAAACTCGGCTTTAAGAATTTGTACATGCTTTCCAAGCGCAGCAATAACAATCTTTCAAACAATTTCTCCTAACTCAAACTTCTAATGGCATTGAGTGGTACTCACTGCCATTAATGGTGCTCAATACCAAAGTACTGTTCAACCGTCCATGAATGCAATTTTGCTTCAATCATTTGAAAAATTCGATTCTAAAAAAAGATTAGTTTAAATATAAAAGATTTGAAAACTTTCTTGATATAAAAGCAAACAAAGAATCTTGTGCTCAGATGCTTCTTATCATATTTAATGAGAACATCACATTTAAAAAATTACTATAATTTTAAATTTATTAATTGAAATTAACTAACATTTTAACATATTAAATGAATTTTTGAAATAAAATTGAAGTGTGGATCTTACTTTTTTATCCACAAAATATCAAAAAAATATTTTCCGCAATAACAGATGTGTTATGTCGTGTAATTTATTTTTTTATTGACAAGTAAAATTTCGTTGTTTAGGAAATTTTTCTGTGAAAAAGAATAGATATCTAAATCCAGAATGTTTATTTTCTAAAGTAATTTATAACTACTGAAACATTTTGTCCTGAAAAAATAATTTCTCTACCCTTGCACATGTGTCTCATATATTCATGGGAAAGAGCATTTGAAACATCCTATAAATCTATTAAATATTTTCCTTAAATGTAAGCACTATAACGCTGTGTAATTAGCTAATTTCAAGAAACATAGTGAAAACTTTTCTTTACACCTGAAAAATGTTTTGGCACTTAAAGTGTTGATTGAATTGGTGCTTCTTATTTCTGTTAGATTCTTTACTTTCACCTAGAACTTATGCACGTACATAAACTGTTAAACCATGAAAGGGATCGCCGCGTGATTTGAGAGTATCACATTGTTTTTCTATTGGTTTATTCCCATGACTTCTCTAGACAAAACTAGTATGCTAGGTAAATATGACGCATATGCAAATGCGGATCCAACTTTTGTTATAAGAACCATGTTTTTAAGTAAATTGAATATATTGTTGCAAAAAAAGCAGAAAATAGCTGGATCCTCAGCAGAGACAAGTACTGTAGTTTCATAGAGGACGTTAAAAAATCTGAAACAAAGTAGAAAAAAAGACGAGAGTCTCAGATTCATTCAATTCATGAAAAACCTTTCTTTTCATCAAGGAATTCAGCAGTTACCTTACGAGGCTGTATTTAGGTGCAAAGCAAAAATAAGACTGAACAGCTCAAATCAGCTCATAGAGGTTATCGATAACTTAGTTACGACGAAGATCTCGAGAATGTCAAACAAGAAATGAATGATGCTGTAAATACAGCGACTTTCTCCGCAAGCAAGCCAGCTGCAATGGCTACAAAATCCTTAGAAACTCAAGATCAATTGTCTGACAATAAAAATGCGAACAAATTTAGTGTAATATGTGAACAAGAGTGTAGTTTAGCCCATTCTTGTTGATCCTGTGGTAAGGTTGTGCATGCAATTTGTGGGATAAGTAATGAAGCAGACGAAGAAGGAAAAATTACCAGCAGACTGTGTCATAATAAACAAGAAATCACGAATAAGAAATCAACTGTCCATGCTAGATTACAAACTCAAGGTGCCAAGATGCTAAAAAATTCAGATGCAAAATGTCTGCCACCGAAAGTTTGAGATAATGTACGCATCCGCATGCCAGATGTTGACAGAGATCGCGGTGATTCACGAAGAGTCCTTGCAGTTGTCATAAACATCGAGGGTGCTTTTTGCAAGCTGCGAGCAGAACATGGCGTTCATAAACAACTCTACTCCAGAAGGGAGTTTTTCATTTTGCAACAGAAACTACTTACATTGGCATCTGGGGGCACAGATGAAAAATCTTTATGAACCGTTGCTTCTTCACAATCGCTAACTGGCAGCCAAAGCTACACTCGATGGAATTGCACTACCAAGTGCTCAACAAATCGCTGAACATGTAAAAATAACA